>CAIGRN010084356.1:0-17221 GCA_903798345.1 Fraxinus anomala | reverse complement strand
AAAAAAAAAAAAAAAAACCACATTAATTTTACCATTATAATCCTAATCAAATTAAAATTAATGTAGTGTTAGTGTACACCTTCTCAATAATACATTTCTTCCATTTTCTCTCCCCCACCCCATGTCATTCTAATATTGCACATGGAAAAAACTTCCCCACTCCACCACCACCGGTAAGTCCCCCAACCCCCATCCTTCCTTTTTCTAGTTTTGATAGTCGTCTTGTATCTCCACCGTTCTCATTGAAGAGACAACCTCTTGATTACAAGAATATAGGTATTGAAAATCGAGTGAAAAGGCAATGGGAAATTTCGAGTGAAATTGTTGTTTATAGTAGTTTGGTGGAGGGTGAGAAGTCTCCACAATCTACTACTGTTGTTCTTGATTTGTCCAAGGATTAGGTTTCCTCAGTGCACCACCGAGAGCCCCTAAGATTCTAGCCTCGCAAAAAGAGAAGTTGAATTTATTGGGAAGAAATCATACTTCTGCAATGATGAGGAAGTGGAGCTATCAGTTTGTCAAGTCTTGAGTTTTACAGAAGAAGAAACTTAAGAATATTAAAGGGAATAAAAGAAAGGAAATTAAAGACTCATCATTAAAATTCTCATCCCAATATTAAAGCATAGTTCCGCTTCTTCTAAAGTAATCCTCCGAGCTATTAGCTCTTAATTTTCTTTAATTGGATATCATGATTGGAATAATCTTTTTCGTTTTTTGTGTAATGAACACAAGAAATCGAGCCTTCGACCAATTAAGTCGGTTACGTTGCCAGTCAAGCTTGTTGCATCTGTTCCCTTAGGATGGAAAGCGAAGCTCGAAAAACCACTTCCATATTTCTCACACTTATCACCGAAATTAGAACCTTTACCACCACAAACGATGGGCATCAGCTTCCTCCAAGTTTCTCAGACAGCCAATATGAAGAGTGGAGTGGTAGTGAGGGAGACATTGAAGATAACAGAGAAGGAGAAAACTGATGGAGCTGTGGTGTGGTGGAACAGACAAAGATGTGTTATGTAAAAAATGGAAAAAGTTAACCGTATGTCTATTTATGACATTTTACTTATGACCATGTTTGTAAATATGAAAGATGTTTAAGTGTAAAAAATAAAAATCTTTGTGGTAATATAATCATCCTTTAGTTATTTATAATCTTCTATTTTTCTTTGTATCTCTAGATCTTTTAACTGGAAGAGAGAGAGAGAGAGAGAGAGAGAGAGAGAGAGAGAGAGAGAGAGAGAGATTTTAAAAGAATCCCCCAATTTTTAAGTAGGGCTTTTTTGGGCTTTCACAAGTGGAAAAAACCCTTTCCGGTGGCCTATAAACCTTCAATGAAACTAGACATTTTAAAAGAATCCCCCAATTTTTAAGTAGGGCTTTTTTGGGCTTTCACAAGTGGAAAAAACCCTTCTGCAATAAATTCGTCCGGTGGCCTATAAACCTTCAAAAACCCCAACTGAATTCCCGTTGCATGATTTACACGGGCAAACAACGGAGGAGGAGCAGAAAAACCCACAATTATGTACGGGGGAGGTAAGTATATCTTGCAGAATCTCCTCTATGTACATGTATAACATGTTTTGGCTATAATTTTGCCGTCATTTTTTTTTTTTTTTTTTACTACAGACGAAGTTTCGGCTGTAGTGGTAGACTTGGGTTCGAATACTTGCAAAGCTGGTTATGCCGGTGAAGATGCGCCGAAAGCTGTTTTTCCATCTGTGAGCCTACTAATTATTTTAGCAACTTTCTCTATTTTTGTTTCACTTTTTATTTTGGTTTTAGTAGCGCATTGTGGTTTTCTGGAGTGATCCTTGAGTTTTTTCATCTGTTTGTGTTTGAGTGCTCGATAATTAAGAAACAGAGCATTAATCTTCAAAAAAGGAAACGGGCCATTGCCCAAATTAGATTAGTTGTTTGAAGTAGGTGGAGAATTTACACTTTGAATGTAGTTGAAAATTTTGAACTTGAAGCAATATAAGTGAGCGAGCATGGAGCTACAGTTTCACGGGTGTTGAATGGCTGCTGAAATTTTTTCCCTGATTTTAGTTGCCTTTGCAATATCTAGGCTTCACTCTGGGAGGTAATCCATTATCCATAGAGTTTTGGTCTCCTCGGAAGGGAAGATTACC
Source organism: Fraxinus anomala (assembly GCA_903798345.1). NCBI lineage: Eukaryota > Viridiplantae > Streptophyta > Magnoliopsida > Lamiales > Oleaceae > Fraxinus > Fraxinus anomala. The sequence continues at coordinate 15,092 of CAIGRN010084356.1, read as the reverse complement.
TCATATCCAATCGGTTTTCTCAATTTTTTTTTCTGTTTTCCATATCTAAGTTTAGGATGCCAGGTAAATTTATAGCTATTTTTCAGAAACTTAAAGAGAGACTTTCTGCAGGGCAAGGATGTTCAAAAAGTTAATTGTAGCTAGGGATTTCTTGCAAGAAGTAAAAGTACAGGTGGTTTAGGAATTGGAAATCTTAGAAAATAGCTTGGCTCTGCAAGTAAATAGCTTCAAAGTCTTCCATCCAGGGTAGAGCGGTCATAAGAAAGTATAATTTGAACCGAAGAAACTGGCATTCCAAAAGATTTGTGAGAGGTTCCCTTAAGGCCTGCTTGGGAGTTTTTTTGAATGATTTTTGGTGACACCGTTTATGACGGGGTTGGGAAAATTGGTGCTTGCTAGTTTTTTGGGCATTGATTTTGGATGGTTTAAAACCACTTAAAATCAATATAGTATGATTTTGAGTATTTCGTTCAACCTACCAAATCGGTAGGTTTTGGTTGTTTCTTATATTCTCTTTTAATTTTATCCTCTATAAATAATTATTTCAAACTAGCATATTTTGTTCAAAACTAACTTGTATTTTAAAATAAATTAATTAAAAAAAAATATTTATAAGCTAAAAAAATATTTTATAATTAGAAATTTTAATTATAAGTTATAAAATCACTTTTGTGTAAAAATTTGTTTATAAAGTAAAAATACTACTAATAAGACAAAAAATTACTTATAAAATAAAAAAAGTTACTTATAAGTAAAAATACTTCTAAGAAAATATTTAACTTAAAAAGTTAAAATATTAAGTTATATGTAAAAAATACTTCTAACCAAAATATCACTTATGAGTAAAAAAATTTCATACACTAAATTATAAATTAAAAATTTCACTAAAGGGCATATATATAATTTTATTCTTTTAAAAAACTTCAGAACCGGTGGACAATAATCTCTTAAGTATAGCTTGAATTGTTTTTAAAATCTCTACTAAAATCACTTAAAATCAGTCCGCTCATAACACTCAAAACCAGTAATTTGAAAAATGCCCATAAAATCTCGTATCTATGGAATTTACTTCTTTTATTCAGTTCACAACATAGGATGTGGGGGCAGGGGATGTAATTTGTACATGTGAAGTTTTGACTGATTCCTGCCAACATGCTTCTTTATTTCTAAGACTTTGTAATATTTCTTGTTTTTGGATTCATTCATGCCAACATGCTTCTTTATTTCCAAGACTCTGTAATATTTCTTTTCCCTAAGCCGTTGTTTGGCCCTCATTTTTCAAAACTCATTTTCAACCACACATTTGATGGACCCATAACTTTTATTAGCTTTTCAATCACATTTCATCAACTTTTATCAAAATCTATAAAAAAATATGATTTTTAGCAAAACCAAAAACAGGGGCTAAAATACCCCGAAGTTTCTATTGGTTCACTCTGAAAATGATACAATGAATTCGAATTCAATTTCAAAAAAATTCAAGGACAGTGAGATGTTTTACTTCAACATCTTTATTGATTATATTCATGAGAATGTTTACACGACTTCTTCTGAAATAAGGAACGGTTGTGAAAGTTAGAACATCCTTAAAATATCCCATAATTTCTATTGGTTCACTCTCTGAAAAAGCTATAATGAATTGGAATTTCAATTTCAAAGAAATTTGAGGACACTGAGATGTTTTACTTCAACACCTTTATTGACCATTCATAAGAATGTTACACGATTTCTTCTGAACTGAGAAAAGGTTGCGAAAGTTGAAGCATCTTTATTTACAAATCATGACTAACAAGCAGACATAATGGAATATAATTGACTTTGGTAAAGTGTAAAAACGGTGTGATCATGTAAAAATCATAGTTTGAACTATTTTTTGGGTGATCTGGAATGGTTTACTGAGAGAGAAATTATAGGATCTTTGAAGAAAAAGAGCTAGAAGTTTCCGAATAACGAGAAACGCATAAGGTTTTATCATTCATTCTTATAGATTTCTACATATAAGGAGTTCAAGTGCGCCCCTTTCCCTTCTAGACTTTACTTTATCCTGATTGATTATTAAAAGATTCCTTGTCAGCTTGTCCTTCTAACAATTGTAGTTATGCTTCTATAATTAATAAATTCAAGTTTCTTAGTCAAATGATTGGGGTGGGGGGTGGGGAGAGGATTGCAGAAAGAAAAGAAAGAGACAATAGGGATCACATCTAGAATTTGTAGGAATTAACTCGCGACCACTCTCACATCTCCCGCAAGGTATTTGCTGGAAAAAGAAGTAAAAATGAAAGACATTGCTGGACTAATCTGTATAGTATAAGCATCATTTCTAGCTTACACATGTAACGTGTTACTCAAATCTTTTTATTATTTACTCTAGATTTTAATTTTTGATTGCATTTACTATTTGCTTTATCTTTGTATTCTTGTATATGTCTCGGATTAGGTTGTTGGATCAATTGACCAAATGGAAGTTGATGATCCTGATATTCCTGACAAGTATTCAGAATCTACCCCAGATACCAAATCCAAGGGTAAGCACAAATTTTATGTAGGATCTCAAGACTTGGGATTCCGCCGTGATCACATGGAGGTTAGTTTGTTTTGTAGCACACATTCTTTAAAGATTTGGTCATTGCTTTATGTTCTTGTGTGCTGATCATAGAGTGCACTGTAATATCAGGTGCTGTCACCCATCAAGGATGGAATAGTTGTAGACTGGGATATGGTTGAAAGCATATGGGGCCATGCTTTGAGGTAATTCTTTTGGTAACCTCTCAAATATTCATGATTTCCAGCATTTCAGCTCTTACGGTAGCTTTGTTCGGGTGTTGAAGCCCTACAGTTCTCTGATTACAAGTTTATGCATTTTCAATATTTGACATGTATCTTCATAATTGCAATGTTTTAAATTGTAGGAAATGCCTGTTAATTGATCCAAAAGAGCATCCCATGCTACTTGCTGAGCCATGTTCTAATACCCAACAACAGAGAGAAAAGTAAGCTAAAAGTCGGAAGTACTTTAGTGGTTTACACGACTTTGTAATCCTGTGGTCTGCATAGTTACATGTTTTTTCTTGACATTTATGTTTCCTAGCTACCATCTAATACAAAATTTAGATGTAATAAGGACCCAGAGCGTGAGTCTATGCAGTTGTTCTTAGATGATTGTTTGTTTTAAATATTACAATTGTTACTGCATCTTGTTAATTTGTCCCCCGGTAACTCATCTTTCCAGTTTGCCATCCTTTGGCAGTTAATGTCAATTTCTTTAACACAAGTCACTTTAGAAAAACTTGCAGTCCGATGTTGAACCAAGATTCATTGGGGACGTTGCAGGAAACAAATATGACATCCATTACACATGGTTATTTAAAACACTCAAGAATTAGGTGAAAAGTCCTCTGAAGAGGTGGGTAGGAGAATCTGCTTAGTTGGTAATTTATGAGATGTGACAGTGAAGAGTTTCCAGAATAATATTTGGCTTGGAGATGAGATGCTTAAAACTAGATTCCTTAATCTCTGATATTGGAGTGGGTAAGTTGCGAATGTGAAACAAAAGTAACGTCACGAGTCAAAACTAGATTAAATGTTTAGTGCAGAAGATGTGAGACAAAAAAATAGGTCTAGTAAGGCTCCTTAATTCTTATTGGCTCTCTGGTCTTCGGATCTTGATTTTCTTTTTGATTCGTTATTCGAATTTTTTATACAAAAGGGTTGCAGCTAGTTCATTTTGCTTCTATTATAGCCTCCAAGTAATAGTAGCACAGTTATGAGCATCAGGTTTATTTTTTCGACCATATTAGGCCATTATTTGGGCTCCATTAAAAATAGTTTTTGGAAAAAAAATTTGTTTTGGAATAGTGATTTTATGGAAAATGTGTGGTTAAAAAAATTTGGGTTTATATGTAATATTATTTTATTGGAGAATGTATAGTTGAAACAAAGGAAGAGAAAAATGCATTTTGAATAAAATGGAGCCCAAACAGGAGCTAGGGTGACATTGTTGTTTTTTATCCCTATAATTAGTTTATTATCATTTTGTACTTCTGTCTACTTGAATTCTTGGTAAACTATGACATTTTGAGCTCTCTTGGTCTTCCTAAAATCCTAGAAGCGCATTTCTCAATCTTGTTTCTGCTTGATTCGACTAGTTTCCATGGTTTGCCATAATCTAGCAAGCTGCATAGTTAGAACACAGCAAGTAGAAGCTGTAGAAATGGTAGACGTTAGATGCATGGTTGAGTTGTTGTTGCAAGCTGCTCAGGTTCTTCAGTGGCGGAAACTTGTAGCTATCTGTGTGGAAGATTCCGAGGGCCAGCAGAGAAGTTTTATTATACTGGATGAACCAGATGTACCACAAGGTAGGCTTAAGGAAATTTGAGTTCTTATGAAGAAACAATCTCATGTTCTGTGTAAGTAATAATGGGAATCCTAATAGATATTTTATGTGGAATACTTTTCAATTTAGATACTATTTTAGGAAATGTAAGTAGTGTTTTATTTTGTAAGTTCTATAGTATTTTATATTATTTCCTTAATTTTTTTCTTACTTAAATTAGGTTACTTGAAATCTTATATAAAGAGGGTGTATGCATTGTATACTTGATTATTAAAAACGCTCATACTTTCTCTCTCTAATTTCTCTATATTCTCTCCCGTGTCTTCTTTCTTTCTCTTCCCTTCTTCTAAGTTTCGTTCTTGTTCATTGTGTTTTACGTCAATTTGATATCAAAACTTGGCACTCACCTCTTACCTAATTATTACTCATGCATGCGCCGTGCATACAAGTTACTGCAGCAGCCACAAAATTTTCCCTTCACATGTTCACCTTCATCCAAACCAACATCCACCTCAATTCTGTCCACCACCCTCATCCTCCAAAACCCAAGCCAACCTTTAGCCACCACAAACCCACTAAACCATCAGCCCTTAAACCAAATTCGAACACCCAAAAGAAATAAGATGGCAATAGCAATTGGAAGGAAAAAATCAATGGGCAAAACATTTTGTTCGTTGTTGCTGTTCAAATCAAACACTTACCTACACTAATCCCATGTTTTATCTCGCCCAACTTGGCCATAGAGTCTTCTAGCATGTAGTTTTTGAATTAAATATTCTCATAGCGAGGTACAAAGAATACAAAGTTGATTGCTTTTGAATAGAAATTCATCTTGAACACGAAAATCACCGTAGCGCTTGTATTACTACATTAGTTCCTAACTTCCTTGAAATCATCATCTCCTATAAAAGATTCTTTCAAGCAATCAAAGCCAATAAGTACTGAGCGAATCGTGACACATAAGCAGGTACATCTACTCAATGCATCAGTTGTTATGTTGGCCACACTTATACTGGATAGAAAATGTGAACTTATGTAGAAATGTAATCGACCGTGCCTGCATTCGGTTCATTATTTTTTGAGAGTTGATGAACTTTAAAGTTTGATGATCAGTGAATAAAACAAACTCTCTTTGAACCAAGTAGTGTTCACAATCTTTTAGAGCTCGAACAAGTGCATAAAATTCAAGGTCATAAGTTGTTCACTTTTGTTGAGTTTCACCTACCTTCTCACTGGAAATTCTATCGATCACTTGTGTTGGGATAATACAGCCTGATGCCTTGAACAAGAGTATCTCATTCTACCTCAAAACCTTCTCAAAATCATTGTTGAGCCCATAGAATATTCTAATTGCGAGGATGAGAGTTATGAACATTGTATTTTGTCCCCTCTTGCTATCATACCTTTCATAATTACAAATACCAATGACACAGTTTTTTGGATGAGTTACACATGTTGCTATTTGGAGTTCTTTGTTGCACCCTTGGTCATGTAAATATCGTCATTTAGTCAGAAAAAAGATTGGCCTCTGTGGATAAGAAGTTGCCCTCGTAAGAATCGAGTTTTCTCAACCGAGGAGAAATAATGAAGAGCCTAATAGATATATTATATGGAATACTTTTCAATTTAGATACTTATTTTAGGATACGTAATTATGGTTTTATATTATTTTATATTATTTTCTTAGTTGTTTTCTGATTTAAATTAGGTTACTTGAAACTGTGTATAAAGAGGGCTAATTTCTATATTTTATCTCCCCTTTCTTCTCTCTTTCTCCCTCTCTATCTTCCTGTCTTCTAAGTTTTATTCTTGTTCATTGCATTCTATGTCAAGTAAACTGGTCTACGATGAAACCTTGAATTGAGTTTATCTCTTATTGTTTGGAGTCCTAAACTAGCATTGAGGAATATTTTGATGAAACTTAGTAACTGAGTGATTTCACTAGCATCTCTTTTTGAGATCTATGGAATGTAACATGTTCGATAAAAGTTTTGAGATTAAATGTTCAGAAAACAACTGCAAGATAATTCACGTGGGATAAACCTCCAATTTGTCATGGGAAAGTGTGACGACTGTTATGGTATAATTGTTTGGTTACACATTTGAGAAGTTACTAAAGGCAAAAGTGATGAGAAAAAACAGGTGGAACCACCTGGAGAAACCTTAGATACTGTAATATGCATACTTTTGAAGGTAAAGAACTGCACTAAAACTTCTCATTTGTAGCTTTATTTTCGCCCTGTGGAAAACATGGAATCCTTACTGTTAATGGTGAACATTAACTTACATTAGCTCCAGTGAGAGGATTGCCATCCAAATGTTGACAGAAGTTCAAAAGAGCTTTCTTCTAGTCATCGTAATTGATTTATGATGCCACTTGCTTATATTGATGGTATTAGTATCATTATAAGTGGCTCTGGTCTGGAACTACATTACCTTTGCATATAACAGTGTAATGCTATTTGATATTTTGGGAGGACAGTTTGGATGGTCTAGCGATTTGACAATATGAACATCAAGAAGGATGATAGCTGAATTACTTTTTGGTAAGATGATATTGTTACTTAAGGTTTTGGAGTTGCTTCTCTGAAGGAATGCACCAAGATACGTAGTCTAACAAATGAAAAATGGAGGAGCTTGCCATGCCAATTTAGAATACTATGCAGGTTGAAGGACCGAGGAAGATGAAACAGAAAGAAGGATTGGAAGAATTGTTTGGGCATCCTATCAATCATGAATAGTTGATACTTGATAACAAGTAATAACTCAGGCAGGAAAGTTACGAGGCCTCATAAGGCTTTTCACATGCCTACTGCCACAATCCGGCTCTTGATTTTGTTTATGACCTGAATTCTCTAAAAAAGCTATCTTCACTAGCGAGTACAAGTAAAGTAATAGTCTTTTGTGAACATCATCAAGGGACATTTTGTCTATTGTCATATCAGGACATCATTGATCTTTACACTATAGAAAGCTCGTGTAGTTTCTGTAATATCAACTTAAGCAATTAGAATTTGAGCGCTCGTGTTTTCATAAAATCCTGGAGGCTTGTTTCCACTGAAAGCTATTGCACTTTTCTCTTTATTTATCTTTCGTACAGCTGTTTAATTACTTCCCTTTGCTTGTGGCTTTATCGTATTTGCAATTGAACTTGCTTCTTTCTGTTTTGAGCAATCTGCATTGAATAATAGTTGCAGGTGATTGGGGTGACAGTGAGATTAAGTGATTCTTTCTCATGGCAGTAATTTTTGCACAAAACTACATAGAATACCTATTGCCTGATTCTAGTGAGGGATACTTAGAATTTAGAGCCCATTTAGTGGTATGATTTGCCTGGGAAGCTACTCATGATGCATTTCCTATGAGCCCTTCATATGTTCAGTATGGGATCATACTGATGATCTGTTGCTATAGTGTCTGGAATCTTTATTTTGTTGAAATCTCATGGGCCATTGCAAGTCAAAATTTAAAGGAATTCCTACTGAGATGGTCACAATTATGATGGAGGAGCTTTGAGGGGTTTAAAGGGTTAAATGCATATTGAAGGTGTTGCTTTTGAATACATCTAAATTTGGCTTACTCAAGGACAATCATTCATACATTATTTATTTTTTTATTAATTGTTTAATATCATGATCATACTGAGTGGCTTTCACAATTAGGTGTAAATATCTGATGCCATTATACCAATAGTTATCAAAGGAAAGGCACCAAATATATTCCCCTCTTGCTTTGATAGTTGGGACTTCTCATGTATGGAAAACCATTTATAGATTCTATGCTGTTTGAAGGGACATGAGATAAGAATAAAGAAGAGGAAGGATTCTTTGGTCAACTGTGAATCACTTTAGGTGTACTTAGTCAGCTTGATTTTAGTTTGAATATTTATGAGTTGATGGTTGGATAAATTTGAAAAGGTGCATCAATTAAAGTGGATATTTCCTCCCCTCTTCCTCTCACTTTCTGTGTCCTAAAATGCCTTAAAGCTCTTAACAGACCATTCCCACAATTTATTGCACTTATTACAAAAATGTGAGATCAAATTTTGAATTCAAAAACCAAAATAAAACTAAATTATACAAATTTTCTGTTGGTATTATTACTGCAATGTCATCTTAGTCTTCATTCCTCGTTGATTATAATTTATTTTTTTCTGCAGCTGACATTTTATAGGTTACTTTTTATGCTAATTACGGAGTGTTGACTTATGACATGTTTGACAGAGCTGCAGAGATTATGTTTGAAAAATACCAAGTTCCTGCATTATTTTTGGCCAAAAATGCTGTGAGCTCCTGTGTCCATCCTGCTATTCTGATTTAAAGGAAAATTATTTTGAGCACATTTATCTAACAATTCCTGCATTACTTGTTTTTCCTATTTATTTGAGACTTTATATATATAACTCTTCATTCACAATTTTCTATTTGCTTGTGCCAGGTCCTTACATCTTTTGCATCAGGCCGTGCAACCTCTTTAGTCGTTGACAGGTTGTAGCTTATACACAATTTTTGAATTATCACCTCTTGCCTTTTGTGTAGTATAATGTTTAGTGACAGTGACTTCCATATTAGAACAGCGTATTGGAGCTTTTGGAATATTTTTGCCACCACGTTTACCTATCTATTGACAGAGGTTTTACCCCATTGCATATTAGGGATTGTATTTGCTGCCATTACTTTAGTTATTGATAGGCATGAGTTGTATGGTAGTGCTATAAGATGGTTTGAGGCTCTATTGATGCTTAATTTCCAATGACTCGTGTTCTTTTCTTTATATGCTTTGTATTACCTTTGTGCCTGTAGGGTTTATAAAGTTATGTAGGTCATATCCTCTGAGTACAGAACTGTGCATGCACAGATGATACACTAACAATGGTCCCTATATGCTGTACATTGCTTAAACATATAATACTAGAAAATTAATTCATAACTTTGCTTATTTGTATAACCTATCTTTTGAACGTCAGGCTTTCATTTATTCAAAAGTGTCAAAATAGGATTGAGTTATTGCTCTCGTATTAAGTTAAAGATGCTACTGAAAATAAAGTATAACCTGCACAGACACGGTGATAGTGAAAAAGAAAAGGTTCAGACAGAGAAATTAAAGAAGACATGATATATATGTTTTTGTTCTAATGACTCATTCTTCCTGCATGCAATTTAGAAACCAAAAATATCAGTCATCTATTTTCTTTCTTTAATTTTTTCATTTTGTGTGATATTGAAAAGATTACTTGCTAGCTCATGAAACTTTTGCTGGATTCAGTGGTGGAGGGTCAACTACTGTGTCTCCGGTACATGATGGATATGTTCTTCAGAAGGTACTCCTATTAACAAAGTGTGGAGTTGTTAGTTAAATATTTTGTTGTGAATTTTTTATATTATTTTAGATGAACTCATTTCATATCAAATTGGAAATTATAATTGTGTATGCACTTTTTTCTCTCTTTGAATATATTATTCTATAAGGATAATACTATGTCCTTTACTCTTTGTCAGAGCTCCTTTGTAACTCTTATCAAGTTAGAATTTGGTCAAAATGGAAATACTTGAAGTTTAATTCAATGTTTGGGTTCACATACACCATAATTTGGAACCTCAGATGGCTCACTTATATCTTATATTTTCTGAAGTTGCAAAATCAAATAGTTAATATGATTGTCTGGGATTCATTCCAAGTACTAAATATTCCCTGTGATTCAAAGTTCCCCAAGGAATTCCTTTTAAAATATTAGCTCTTGGTTAGAAAAATTAATATGGGTACATATTGCAAGTTTATTAATATTATGAAAAAAATAATGGAAGTATGCAGTATACACTATATTAATTTTGTCAGGCCTATGTTTGGGAGAGAGATTATTTTAAAACCATTTTCAACCATATATTCTATGGGACCCATAACTTTTCCCTATTTTTTAACCACGCATTCTTCAAAAAAATCATTATTCATTTGGAAACTGAACAGTAATAGCATAATTGAGCAATGTGAAAATATATTCATTAGTGCTATAGTTGGTATCTTCATCTTTTCGTACTCATTGTTAAAAAGATATGTCAGTTAATCCAAAAGCTAAATTTAAGCATAACTTTGTCTAGGGACTAAATGATTTATTAATCACAAGCTTGGTCTATCTATTTTATTAGAAAGGTGACATTTAATCACAAAACATGCAGGTGCATCTTTTGTGATTTTCTGAATGATGACATGTAGGATTCTTCTTTATTATAGGAACTAAAACTACTAAAGTTGGAAAATAGTTGCATGTTTTGTGCACAAATTATTGCCTCTAAATAAAATAGCCATTTAAGAAAGTAGAACAAATATCTCTTTTTTGCTGTTGTATTTCTTCAGTTTTACTCGAGGAATAGAAATTTGATTTGTGATCGATGGTTGAAATGAAAATTTTATATTATTAATAAGCAACATTTTCTCTGTATATACCAAAATTTGGTAATTAAAGCAAATCTGATTACTAGCTTTGATCTTGAGAATCTTCATCTCTATACAAATTGGGTTTCTTATGTCGTCAAGCAGATGGTCTGTGGTCTGTCCAATAAGCATTTGCTTTTCCTTGTCTAGTGGAGTGATGTAGGGAGGGTACTGCCACTTTACCTAAAATCTATAGCCCCTAGAACTAATGCAATCCACTCTATAATCTGCCCCCCAGCCCACTCCTTTAGAGCCCACCCTCATTTCATGTATGCACCTACATTATCCACCCACCCCACATGAATGTCAGCATCAACTCGAACACGGTACCTCCAGCTTTTATTCTGACCGATGTAGGATTTACTACCACTTTGTCCAAAAGTTATAGGTTGTGGTACTAAAGCAATCCACCCTATATCACCTAGAATCAAGCCCTGGGAATCCACCCCAAGCCAACTCCCTTTGGGCCCACGCCTATTTCAAGCATGCTCCTGCTTTATGGAGCCTGTGAGTATGAATGTTGAACGACCAACTTCACGCTGTGTATATGACTTTTCAACACCTGAAAATTGTGATAAGACAGACAAGTTAATAACAATCATCTCTTCCACTTTCAACCCTCTAATGACATATTACTTTTCTCTATGTTTGCTATAGGCTGTGGCAACATCTCTCATTGGGGGTGAACTTCTTACAGATTGCTTGTTGAAAAGCTTGGAACAAAAAGGCATTTCTGTGAGTTTGTTCCCTTCTCTCCTCTTTCTTATGAATTTGCATGATGATGACAGAATTAATATAATAACCTGATTTTGTAAATGTGTTTTTTCGTTTCCTTTTCTCCTCTACATTGCAGATAAAACCTCGATATGCATTTAAACGGAAGGAAATACGCCCTGGAGAAATCCAGGTTTCTTATCATATCTTAACATTCTTTCGTTATGAATCGAGTAACCTTCACTTTTTTACCTAGTTGAATGTGGTGTATGACTTAGTTTATGTTTCTAGTTTAGTTGAAAGTTAGGTGGGGTGCACGTGTCAATAAATTGTGCAAAAATCTATAAATTTTATGCAAATTTATGGTTTTTACTCATTCAACATTACCACTGAACCTCAACTACAAATGCAACATGGCCCCTCTAATTTGTAGTGATACTCTCTTCTTTCTTGTTTTTTTGACACAATTAAAATTTCAGATGCTCACGAAGCTGTAACATTTCCAAATATACCCCTCAAAATTAATAGTAGAAACTTTAGAATAAATGATGGCCACATTCATACATCAATCTCAAAAACATGTGATAGAGAAGTGGAGGGTGGATCTGAGATTTGAATTTGTGGTGGTGAGCTGTCAAATGTAAAGGTGATTTTTCATAATTTTTCTACCTAGATAACAAGTGATTTGGAGCGATATTTTATTCTTAACTGGATTTTGCTTTCAGGCAACCAATATACTCACAACTTGTGTAACTAAATTCTTGTGTCCATAACTTTAGCCTATCCATGACACATATAAAAATGTAAATTTGCAGCAATCTAAACTCAATGTTTGCACCCACTCACATTTTCCTTTGACATTTCATGTCTTAACGCAATGGTACATCTCAAAAAGAAAATATCTCAATGCAATTGTCTACTTGGTCTGTTTTCTTACGACTGATAATAGTTTTTTTTCCCCCTTCTATGTCACAGACAGTGGACCTTGACTTTCCAAATACAACTGAAAGTTACAAACTCTATTCCCAGGTTGCTGACTGATTGAGCTTTCTTTAGTTGCTGTACCCACCTATTCTGCCACTAATTCTTTTTATTTGTCACAGAGGGTGATTGCTAGTGATATTAAAGAATGCGTTTGTAGAGCTCCAGATACTCCATATGATGGTGAGCTCCTTTCAATTGTTTTAATTTTCATTCTGATATACTGGCCTCTTCTTTGACATAGTTTTGATGTTGACTTTCATGACTAGTGACTTTTGGTGGGCAAAATTTTTTAGAACAATAAAGAAGTGAATGACCGATAAGTACTTTTGTCAAAAAATCTCCTAAAGCAAAAGATAAATTCTTTACCTATGACTATAATTTCAGCATATACCAAATTATGTATACAGTACATTATTGTTATCTCCGTCTGTAAGGATCATTATCTTTCATGGATGTTGGAATAGCATTAAAGGAGTAGTTATATAGGTTGTTTAGGATTTCGTTGCTTTAATTCTCTAGAATTTTGATGACCATGGATATTGACTGGACCACTGATCCTGATCTGCTATGATGCAGTCTTGATTCTCCAACGCTTTTTGATTTGTTTCTGTATTATGATACTGATACCAATGTTTGCCTTTTTTTCTTTTTTTCTTTTTTTAATATTAACTTTTAGGTACATGTTAGGGTAATCTGTTGGATTACTGGTAACAAATTTATAGGATTAATAACCAAAACTTTGCCTGGGGTATTAGGATAAAATAAATGAATAGTAGACGTAGCTGTGCCTACACTTTCAAAACTTCATCCTGTTTCCCGCCCTCCACCCCCCTTCAGCTTACATCACGTCCTTTGGTCACCAAATCAGCCACCACCTAGCCAGCATGAAGGTATTGACATTCTCCTCTCGCCATTACGATTCACAGTAATCTCTCTCTAATTACCAGTAATCTCTCCACCTACCTGTCTCTAGATTGTGATTGCACATCAACATTCTACCCACTAGCACCTAACACCATCATGCCTGTCCTTGCGAAGCCATCAATACTTCTCCGGTCACCTTTATCATCTCCACCCACCAGCACTATGTGTTCTTAGTTACCGTATCCGCACACCAGTATCACCACCTTCAGCCTTTCCTAGCCTTCGTGAAGCCTCCAAACCTTTTGATAATATGGCGAAGATTGGTCCTCTCAGATTTCATCAGTCATCATCTTCTTTTTCTCAGACTTTGAAATAGTTGAAATCCAAAGGACAACAGAGGAAAAAAAAAAAAAAAAGAGAATAAAGATGATGTAGAAGAGTAGTTGGGGGCATGAGAGGCAGTTGGTTACATGCAGCAGATTTTGTCAATTGATTATAGTTCTAACAATGAAAGGTTGCCTTTACCCCTACCATTCCCTTGGTGGCTTGTCAATATAGTTTTTGTTGCACTTGCTGATTTTTTTACTGGTACGTTTGACAATGATCTTCTGTGAGCTGTGTATTGAACTCATGAAGTTTTTGGTTGGTTAAGTAAAGAGAATTACTTTTTTTACATTGGAAATCGTGTACATGCAAAACTTAAATTGCTGATATTTCTCTTTTTCTTCCCAGAGAGTTCGTATTCAAATATACCAATGACATCTTACGAGCTTCCTGATGGACAGTAAGTTTCCTATCAAGTTGTTAGTTTTGTATTTTTTTCATTTAGATGAGTAGGCTATTTGATATATCAAAAATAGTTCTTGAAATCTTTATCTTCTAGTGTTACTTCATCCTTCTTTATCCCCGAGTACTGGTTTTTGAATATGGATGTATCTCAGTGAAGGTCTCTTGTTGATTTACCTCATTTCTTGACACATGATGATAGACATTTATATTTCGGTCTGAAGCATTTGTTACCCCTCCTTGGAATTTCAGATAAAATTGTGCACTAACATTCTCTTATCTTCTGTTCATAGGACAATAGAAATCGGAGCTGACAGATTTAAGATTCCTGATATACTATTCAATCCATCATTAGTTCAGGTCGCTGTCAGGATATGCTGCTTTTACATTTAATCTTTCAAGTTCTATTTTGATACTTCCCATATTTCTATGTGTTATATGTCAATCATCCTTGAATGCAATTATCATCAAAAATTTTCCAGGCTGCTGTTCTTTGCTTGGCAGCTGATTTCATTTTTATGCTAACTAATTTTACCTATTTCCGATGGGTATTCTTTGGTGCTTTGACATTTTTATTGTACGGGACACATGTTGTTCATGAAGATGCTCAGACTTACCTCTGCATTCATGACAGTCTTTGCTAAATCTTCTTGTTAATAATGCTATTGTAAGATGCAGAAGTGGAAATTATATGCCTGTTATAGGTTCAACCCATATATAATTGTCATTTGTNAAAGACCAATGTTATGTTTAACAATTGCCCAGGTCAGGGTATTGTACACTCTTATAATTTTGTGTAGTTTGGATATGATCATGCTGTTGAAGAGGAGATCTAGTATTTGAACAGTAGTAGAAAAGTCAACAACAGGAATTGGCCATCTATAAGTGGGCAAGTCTGATGGGTGTGGTCTTCCGTAGATTTATCATTGCATATAAAGTGTCATAAAGGAAAATAACCACGATTTTGGGTGGTGTCACTACC
>CAIGRN010084338.1:0-17616 GCA_903798345.1 Fraxinus anomala | reverse complement strand
GTTGCAACTAAATCAAAACACGTGTACTCAAAATGACAATCGATTTGCAGAATACTTGATTCAAATTGGTAATGGAGTAGAGTCTTACACAGAGGATAATTTCATCAACTTACCACAAGCAACTATATGTCGCACTTTCTCGCAGAGTTTTAATGCAAATAACAAAAGTTTTTGGTAAAAGCCAAAAATAAATATTGTAGACGAAGAAGTGTTACTGTAATCAAAACATTATATTTCAATTTATTCAACATTTTCACATTATATACATAATTTCACAAAAAAAAAAAAATATACATTAATAATTTTAACTTTTCTTTTAAAATATCAATTGTCTTTACTATTTTAAAAAACAATATTAGTACTTCAAAAATATTATGCATATAATTTATCTGATACACAAGACGTGCAACGCTCGTGCTTTATACTAGTTAGTTGGAAAAATGGGAAACATGCTTTCTTTACGTGGGGCTTTCAGTCCTACTCTTACATTCTCCGTCGTGAAGAAATGATACTGGCTGGCCTTGTTTCTCCATAGGTTGTCTCACATTCATAATATCCTCTGTGAATCATTGCATATTAGTAGCAACATTCTAGTTAACTTGGTTATCTTCTTTGATTTTCTGCTTCTTTATCTTTGAGTGTTTCCTTGTGTAACATCAAGGCCTTCATTTTCACTATTTGGATTTTTGTCATTTCTTGATTCGTTTCCACTTATTTTTCGTGGCTTTTTGCACTCCTCACGTAGGTTTTCTTTGTAGTTTTGGTTAGGTTTTCCACATACTTGTTTTCTAATGTTAGCAGTGAAGTTTTCTTGTAGAAATTTTAGTAGGTTTGCCCATTTTTAAACGTTTTGGGTATGTTTGGGGTAAGCATTTTGTTACAATGAAGAAAGAAGAATTTTTTCGTGGATTTATGACCGGAAAGTTAATTTTAAATGGAGAATAATAAGATTTCAAAGAGTATAATTTACCTTGATCCGATGCGAATTATTAAAGTGAAAGCTGTATCCTTTTAATTCTTTTGATTTTCAACCATTTTTGTCGAGTTAATGGCCCTTTTTATAGATAATTTTAGGAACTATTTATTCATTTTTATGAGTGAAATCACTCGTCATTATGTTGAAAGTCATGATAAGTCCAAATTCCATTTTTTTGGTTGAGTTTTATGCTTTCATGACACTTGTCAAGCAAATTATTATGTACACGCATGTGTTTGTACAGATGATTACGCTAACTTTATTATGTCAAAATGTACTAAAAATGATGTCCACTTCCGAAGCGAGTTGATACTTTTACTTCCATAGTCTAGACGAAGCTTCTAATTGTTCTCTAATCCAGGTGTTAAGGTCGGACGCATCTTTGCTAGGCGGTGCTTCAGTGGCCAAGACATTTTATGCTTTGGTTGGGTCTCGACGACCTTAATGCAAGTACTAGTTGACACGATGGCATGCAATGGGGTCCTTTTTTGAGTTGACGTGGAGTCTTTATAGACAAGTAATGTTGCCTTTTGGGGTTCACGTGAAGCTTTAGTGGACAATAATTATTTCAGTACGTAACAAAGGACGTTGTAAATCAAACTCCATTGCAGGATCTAAAAAATCAAACGCAAAAATAAAAATAATGGATTTGCATTATCAAATTAATCGACACCATCCAAAGGTGGTGTTGGTATTTTAGACGGGGTGATGGAGGTGGTGATAACGAGTTTTAGATTTGAGACTTGGGTGGTAGTGGTGTGATTTAGATTTGATTGGGTTAGAAGAAAAAAGGATAGAGGCATCGACGTTTGTGGTTCTGGTTGACGGTGCCGATGTAGCGTTTGTTCCGACGAAGGTGATGTCATGATGATGATGGCCAGTGGGAAAGTGCACGCAGGCTTGTTTGGTTAAAACTAATTTACAATAAATGTAGAATAAAAAACTATTTGTGAAAATTTAAATCTTATTAAGGTGTATGTTGTATGACCTGCGATTACTGTATGGCATGAAGAATTCCAACGTTTCTGATTTCCTTGTAAAAATGGTGCACATTGTAATAGTCCATCTATCTTTTATGATATAAGTAGAAAGAGAAAAATCTCCATTATTCTTCAATAACAATCAATTAGGATCACATATAAATTTGAAACAAATTAATTATTATCTATTTTTATATGAAAATAATATTAAATTATGACCTGAAATTCGAAAAAATTATCAAAATTTGATATTTCTAAGATCGTAATTTGGTAGTTCCAATTATTATTATTTTTCCCATTCGGAAATTGTTTTCTAAGTGGGCCGTCCTCTTAGCCCACAATAGTCAACCCAATGCAATCCAAGTCCAAGGCCCAGACAATAATTATTACATCATCTAACATGTCCGGTTTATCCACGTAATAAAATCTGCTCACAATTACTTGCAAAAATGTTAAAAAAAAATAAAATTAAAAATTCATTACAATTTCCTTTTCAACTCTCAGATCTACCATTATAGAAATATTAAGCCCTACAGCTAGCCTATTCAATTAATTTCCCCCAAATTATCAATTGATATACAAAAAATTCCTAAACCTTAAACAGAAAAGGACATCTTGGGCCTGAAATTGGTTGGTGATGTGGAATTCGGTTGCTAATTTGAAGGAAAGTTTGAGTAAAATCGCACTTGATGTACACGACGATGACGGCGATGAAGATCTGTCGATTTATACTCCCCGACGCGATCGATTTGATAATAGTAATAACAGTAATTCAGTTTCTGAGCGAAGGATTTCTCTCAATTTCACTAATTCGAGGTCACCGACACATTCGCCAATTGTTAATGGATTTGATTCCCCTCATAATCACGAGGTATTTATAATTTATTCAAGATTTCAATGGCAGTGTTTTTATATCCCGTGGGTTTTAAATTTTTTTTGTTTAATTTTATCTATTTGTTTGATTGTGAGTTTTTCGTTTGTGTATATCGGTGGAGTTTGAAATTGGTTGCGGGTTTAATTTAATTTGGTGATGTATTTTTGAGAATCAAGTGTTGCGTTTAATTTGTTGAAGCTCAGTTTTGGTGTGGCTCGAGGTTAAATTTGTGCATTGTCGATGCCTGTTTGTAGGTTTTACTACGATGTTTATATGTTTCTCAATGTGTTGTACGGCTGGCTATGTGAACTTGAAAGATCTTGATGTGATAATTATTCATAATAACTAATTCGTTCTTATTGTTGCTCATGGAATGATGGAAAATCAGATCTTATTTCTTAGTGATGCAAGTAATGAATACTTGAATAATGTTTCTTGATCGTCAACAAATGCGGAGAGCTTTTCTGTGGGAGAGGCTGAAATGATGTCCTCATTACATAATAGGGTTGAGAGTGTACAAATGACTACTTTTCAGAGGATTCTTGTGTTATTTCAAGGAATTATTAAGTAAGTGATACATGCAATCCAGAAGACAAGAACCTATTTCAAGTTTTCGTCTCTAGTGAGAAGTATGGCTTATGCAATATCATGTTTTCTTTCATTCGACAGAAAAAAATTGCTTACATTCTTCTAATAAAATTGTTGAGAGATAAAATATTTAGATTTTCTTGATTTCTGAATTTAAGAAGATAACTTTTTGGGATTAGACAATCTTTTTTGCGAAGCGCTAAAAAGTGACACTAAAATTATCCATCTCATTTGCTGATTTTCACCATTACATTGCAGTGATTCATCTCATCTTAACGTAGCACCTTTAATACATAGGAGATACTGGTCTTTTAGGCTATGCCACATTGATTCACGAATATTTAAGTGGTTGCAGCCTATCTAATATCAGCATGGCTTTCAGCTATCATCTGAAATGCCATAAAATTGCTTGCAGCATGCAGTTGAGCTTTAGAACGATACTGTTAAGTCTTGTTTGATGAATAAAACTCTGAAAAATGTTATATCACTTGTGGGTTTTTTGAGCAAGTGGGCTAAGTAATTTGAGGTTGCAGTATTATTTACATCTTTAAAGGTAAATTTTTTTAATTCAACTCGCTCCCACATTCCAAACTTCTAAGGTAAAACATCGTCTCTTTAACCATAGTGTTGTTGGATTGACTTGAAGGAAGCTTCTCTTCTTTTTTAAATATGGGTAGAAAATATATTTGCATATAATTAATTAATAAGTGAAATTAATCTAAGGGACTCAATCAAAGCGTCTGCATTGTTACATATAAATTTTGAATTTTTATATTATGCCGTTGGTTTGCACAGTCTCGATAGATTTCCTTGGGAATATTAATTGTTTGGCATAATTTTCCTTCTCTCCCTCATCTGATATCAATTTGTGTATCATATGTGCTCTTGCAGATCGAAAAATACAAAGAAGAAATTAAGAAGCTTCAGGAGTCTGAGGCAGAAATCAAGGCATTGTCAGTTAATTATGCTGCTTTGCTGAAGGCAAAGGAGGTATTTCACACACTAAAAATATTCAAGTCTAAGCTCTCATTGGGTTGCAATTTCTTGTTATTCATCCATTGAAATTGTCAGTTAACTGATGATGGAAGAAATGTGTTTCGTGCATTTTGTTGAACTTATGAGTGTATCTGTTGTATCTTTTATGTGAAACAAGACATCTTTCGGGATTTTACATGGCTGATATTTTTGAAATCTAATCTAAATAAAGTCTTTTTTTTGGTGAACTTTTGCTTTGGATTATTAGTCCTTGCATTTGGGAATCTAACAGTTTTGTGTTACTTTTGCCTTTTATTACAGGATCAAATTTTGAGGTTGGCTGAAGAAAATGACTCATTGAAACAAAATCTTCTCACGACAAATGCTGCTCTGAATGCATCTAAGAATGTGCACAAGGTAGATGACAATGTTAAGTGCTATTTTTTTTTATTAAGAAAGAGAATCTGTCAGTGGATTTCTGCTAAAATTAATGCGGTTTAAAGATTCGAATTGGATATCCATATATAGTACGGGATTTCAGTGAAATTAATAGTGGACGAAGCTTGTAATCTTACTCTTTACGATCTTATTTGAAGCAATGTACAATTAAGTCATGGAACCTCTTTGTAAGATTAAAGTGTTGCTATGTATGTGAAGTCTTGATAAAGTTGGGTTTCTGGACAATAATTTTGTCTGATAACGCGCAATTACTTTGGCAGGTGAGTTAGGAGATTTCAATAATGAATATGATGTTTATGAGTATGGAATGTGAAAATTGTGCTTGCCTAATAGTTGTGTATTGGTTGCAGTTGTTACAGTGCGTCAAACCGTAGCTTCCGTACGAAAAGAGTGATTGGAATTTTTAGTTGCTTCTATTTCATAATTGAAGTAGTGAATAT
This sequence comes from Fraxinus anomala, assembly GCA_903798345.1. Classification (NCBI taxonomy): domain Eukaryota; kingdom Viridiplantae; phylum Streptophyta; class Magnoliopsida; order Lamiales; family Oleaceae; genus Fraxinus; species Fraxinus anomala. Next base: position 12,324 of record CAIGRN010084338.1, on the reverse strand, counting down.
TTTGTGACAATTTTCTCTTTAAAGCATATATCAAGAGTTTTACCTTCTGTATTAGGTGTTGGCTGATATTATCTGTAATTTGTTCAGGGGAGTAGCGATCTTTCACCTAGCCGCAAGAATAAAACTGCAGTAAAGAATCATAATACTGGAAGCCCACAACATAATGGACTAGGAAATGGAACCACTTCAGCCAATGGAAAGGTAGGAAACTGTGTCTGTTTCATTTATAAGTCATAATCTTTCACGGTATTTGAATTTTTCTTTCTGTAACTCTTCCCATTTCCTCAATCAAAAACTTTACTTTCTATTTTGCACGTTGTCATCCATGGTGAATGGACTTGACATATATATATTGATGCCTTCTAGGAGCTAACAGATTTGGTGGAAGAAAAAAATAGATCCCTTGCAGCAATGCAAGCGACTCATGAAGTTCGAATGAAACAATTGGGAATGGAACTCGAGAAAGAACGTGACAAATTTGCGACTTTGCAGAAAAAATTACAAGGTATTTATTTACTCATGGAAGATCCATCTTTGATAGTAACACATTTGAGTATTTGAGCTGACAACTTCAATTCATTCTTAGAGGAGCAGAATTTGAATGCATCTTTTCAGCTGGAGCTCAGATCATTAAAAGACGACAATGATAGAGTGAGTATTTATCTTATTTCTTCTTCAAATGACTGCTGTGATGATAGGTTCTTTAGTACTACATAACAAAAGAAAATGAAGTTTGTTGAGGATGCTCTTAATAACTAATGCATTCGTGTCTGGTATTTCTTGCGGTTGGAATGTCATGAAGTGATATAAACTTTGCTTTGAAAATAACATAATTCTAATGCGTCAGTTTTTCTAAAGGAGTCACTTGATTGTACTGGTACTTAAAATATGCCAAAAAAGACCCAGCATTTCCTGTCCGTGGTTTACAAGTAGACCTTAATGTTGAACTGCTGTCAGTTGGAGTCATCAGCTTGCTGAACTGATGATTATGCTGGTGAAAAAGCTATATATTGGATTTTTCTATTTGAACATATCACTTGATAAATATCTACATTAACGTCACCTGTAATTGCGAACATGCAATTCTGCATTTCTGCCTTAAAGCGAAAAAACAACAGCGTTACCTCCTTCCCGTTACCATGTTGACTTACTGTTAGGTTTTCCCCCTGTTTTTCAGATGTCCAAAGATATGAACAAAGTACACGATGAACTGAATCAGAAGATATCAGAGATAAGAAGATTGCAGATGGAGTTACATGGAAGAGACAGAGAACACACCGATGACACTGTAGAGAAATTAAAAAAAGTTATTGCTACCTTAGAGAATGAAAAGAGCAATATTAAGGTCAATGCCTTACCATGGCTTATGAAACATATCTTTCGCAAAGAGTAACACATTAACTATTATGGAAGTATTACATCATATTCAACATTCTAGTAATCTTGGACCTTACACCTGCTTCAATGCTGTTTTTCCATGGTAGAAAGAAAGAGATGAATTTGAGGCTGCTTTAAAAGTTCACATCTCTCCAGCACATAAGGACATATCGGGCAGAATAGATAATTTAGATAATCATTCCAGTAATGAGGTGGGTTCATTCTAGCCTTTTTGTTCTTCTATTGTTATTTCTTGAAAATGGCAAAGCATTTATTCCATTTGTCAAGATTTTTTGTGGTAGAGATTTTCAACTTCTAAATATGTATGTAATTTATGTTTAGAAGGGAGAATCATCAAACACATTTCCAGAACAGGAAGAAATGCTGCAATCATTGCTGATGCTGGAGAAAGATTTGAAGGAAACACGCCTAGAAAGGGACAAAGCATTGCAAGGATTGAATCGTCTTAAGCAGCACTTATTAGAGAAGGTGTGCCACCTTTCTGGTCTTACATTTTTGAGTGGGCCATTACAAATGTTGATGATGACATTGAACTTCTGTTCTGTTGGTATCAGTAACTCACTTTTAATATCTCCCATTTACCTATTCTGCTAAGTCAAAATTGATCTTGTGTCTGCTTTGTTCACAGGAAGCTGAAGAATCGGAGAAAATGGATGAGGATAGTAAAGTTATTGAGGAACTGCGAGAAACCAATGAATACCAAAGAGTTCAAATATTGCATTTGGAGAAAGCTCTTAGGCAGGCAATTGGAAGCCAGGAAGAAATTAAAATGTCTAATAACAACGAGCTGAAGAAGTCTAAGGAAACAATTGATGAGCTTAATAGAAAATTGGCTAGCTGTATGAGCACAATAGAAGCTAAGAATATGGAAGTTCTTAATCTGCAAACTGCTCTTGGCCAGTATTATGCTGAAATTGAAGCTAAGGTTAATCTCCCTCTCTTTTCATGTATAACATAATATAAGGAAGGAGAAGGATATTTGAATAACATATTTACAAAACTCTGTGTTCAGGAGCGTCTTAGAGAAGAGTTGACAGTTGCGAAAGAAGAATCAGCTAGACTTTTTGAGCAGTTGAAGGTGTAGTTTCTTAACTTTTGTCTGTAATAAGTTTTTTTTGGTAGTCTCTGTGTCTTTAGTCTTCTAATACTTTTTTCAATATTGTCTTTAAACAGTGGCAATATAGAGTTATTATAGGCATGGGTAACATTATCTTACTATTAGATAGAAAGCTCATCTTGATTATTTCATATGTGACATTATGCGTCTATCAAGTTAAAAGCTATTCGACATTGTACGCCTCTTAATAATACATAAGCTGCATCGTACAGCTATGAGCTTTGATGTAATATTTTGTTGGCGTGTTGTTGATATCTTAATGCTGGTATGCTTTTGACTGTCTTATTGCTGATTTAGGAAATTGTCCGTCTGTGCTTTAATGCAAATTGACTTTATTATCCTACTGTCTCACTTCAAATGTTTTCCAGGATGCACACCACCAAGCAGGAGCATTGAAAGAGGAAAAAGGAGAAATACTGGGAAAGCTTTCACAAGCTGAAAGAATGCTTGGTGAAGGAAAGAACAGAGTTAAGAAGCTTGAGGAAGATAATGAAAAACTGCGCCGTGCTCTTGAGCAGAGCATGACAAGGCTAAACAGGATGTCTGTGGACTCTGATTTTCTTGTTGACAGGTTAGACTACTTGAAGTTTTCATGCATCGATTATGAGGTATCTCTTCTAGATTTTGCATGCTAATATTCTTCATGCAAGAAATTAATTTTCATTCTTCCATATTTTTGGTAATTAGTTCTCTTTTTAGGCATTATGGTGGAATTTGCCATACAAGGCAAATGAGATTCTTTAGAAAAATATTAGGAAGATAGTGGAGGTGTCTCTAAGAAGATGGGGTAGGGAGGTAGAATAGGCATGGATTAACAGAATAAGACACCTTCAGCTGACTGGTATATGTCTATTATGAAAATCTCTCTCATCTTGGCCATGCCATTTCATGATTGCATCCAGAATGGTTGGTTACTGGTTAAATCTTAATACGCTCATGTCACATGTCTGTATAATCAATATGGGCTAAACCAGCTCCTGAATTCTAGTGGCTCACTAATGTTTGAAGGTGCCAGACAGTATACTTGGTTGGGTGGGTGTGGGGATTGGGGCATCATGTTTCCAACTGTCCCCCTGCTGTCCTGCCATTAATGGTCACGTAAAAGATCTTGCTCACTCCTTGAGCATTCTGTCACGGGTCTAGTTTTGTTACACCCTAACAAGTAGAAACCGTGCGGCCTTAACATTCACAATTCTCGTCCCTCATGAGAAAATGTTAAGTCAGCCTTTTAACACTCACAAATAATTTAACCAACTAGGCTAAATTACTATAACTTTGAATTGAGAATTTGAAGTAAGGAAAATATGGAAAACAAGTAAGATTTGAGAACTCTCTTTGTATATAAATAACTTCACTGCAATAAATATTTTTACAAATGAGAATACATCTCTATTTATAGACAAAAACCTTGCAAGTTGGGAATTAATGGCCAAGATTCATCCAAGGGTCCTCATTGGATGTAGGTTGCATTAATCTCCTTAGATCATAAGGAAGCAAAGTTGGAATTTGCTTCATTGCAAGTTGCATGTCTCTACAACTCACATACAAGTGGACATGTCCCTTTCATAGTGGTCAAATTTGCCTTTGCTTCTTCCTTGGCATTATCTTGCAAGTGGCACGAGTGGGTAATTTGGACAAGTTGCACAAGTTGTCCACTTGCATCCCCAAAATATCAAGCTGCAGCCCATGGTATTTTTCTTGCTGGAAATGACAGTATTTTGCCTTAGAAAACCACATTACTGTGCTGGAAAACTACCTATGTCCTGCAGCCTGCAACGTGTGTGTGCTGTGCTGCCTGCGTCCTGCCATGACTGTAGCCAGTGTCCTGCAGTTTGTGTGCACAAGTTGCCTGCATTCTGCCACTACAAGCAACTTCGTCTTGTCGCACCACGCTGCCTGCGTAGTCTTGCTGTTGCTGTCGGGATGGTTCGGCTGTGACCTGGTGGGGCGTAAGTCACTCCCCCACTCAATCTGGCAACGCCCTCGTCGTCGTCGTGTAATGTCGAAGCTCTGGCTCAAACTGCCATAAGTCTCCCTCGTTTTCCCAAGTAGCTTCGTATTTGGGCTAACTCTTCCATTTGATTAATTATTGGGTGCAAGGTGGGATATCCCTCCATCTTACCACTCGATCCGCCAATATGGATTCAACATCTTCCTCGAAAGATTTTGTGACAATGGGAGGCGCTCTTCGTGATTTATTTCTCTCTGGATCTTCCACATCCGGTTTATATGGCTTCAACATGCTTACATGAAAAATCGGGTGGATTTTCAAAGTGTTTTGGAGATCTAGCCGATAGGAAACTCTTCCTACTTTAGCTATAACGGGAAACGGGCCCTCATACTTTCTAATCAAGCCTTTGTGAACTGTCCGGTAAGCTTTGAATTGTCGAGGCCGCACTTTCACAAGTACTTGATCTCCAATGTTGAATTTCAACGGTCTCCGTTTCACATCGGCCTATTTCTTCATGCTCTTTCGGGCTTTCTCCAAGCATGATCTAGCTAAGTCCATATGATCTCCCCATGACTTAGCCATTTTTATTGCTTCGGGACTTCGCCCTAAATTACCAATCACGGCAAGGTGTGGGGTGTTGTAGGTTGTCGCCCTGTTGCAAGCTCAGACAGACCGTGTCCCGTAGATTCACTTTTCTGCAAGTCGTAGGAAAATTGAGCTATGTCCATCAACTTTGCCCAATCCCGTTGCTTAGCACTAACAAAGTGCCTAAGATAACATTCCAACAATGTGTTCACCCGCTTCGTCTGCCCATCCGTCTGCGAGTGGAAACTGCTAGAAAAGTGCAAGTCCGTTCCAAGGAGTTTAAACAACTCCGTCCACAATTTCCCCGAGAAGCGGGGATCTCGATCACTTATAATATTTTTGGGCAATCCCCAGTACTTCACAACATGTTTGAATAGTAGTAACCTGACCGTTTCCTCCGGTCGCAGTCGAATCGTCCCGGTAGCAAGACAGTGCAGGTAGCACCCTGTGACAGGACGGAACTGCTTGCGGTGGCAGGACGCAGGCAACTTGTGCACACAGACTGCAGGATACGGGCTGCAGTCACGACATGACGCAGGCAGCACAACAAACACACAGGTTGCAGGACATGGACAGTTTTTCAACACAGCAATGTGATTTTCTAAGGCAAAATACTATCATTTCCAGTAAGAGAAATACCATGGACTGTAGCTAGATATTTTGGGGATGCAAGTGAACTTGTGCAACTTGTCCAAATTATCCATTTGTGCCACTTGCAAGATAATGCCAAGAAGGAAGCAAAGGCAAATTTGGCTACTATGAAAGGGACATGTCCACTTGCATGTGAGTTGTAGAGACATACAACTTGCAATGAAGCAAATTTCAACTTTGCTTCCTTATGATCTAAGGAGGTTAATGCAACTTGCATCTAATGAGGACCATTGGATGAAGATTAATCTTGGCCATTGATTTCAAGACAACTTGAAAGGTTTTTGCCTTTAAATAGAGATGTATTTTCATTTGTAAAAATATTTATTGGAGTGAAGTTATTTATATACAAAGAGAGTTTTCCCCAATCTTATTTATTTTCCATATTTTCCTTACTTCAAATTCTCTACTCAAAGTTATAGTAATTTAGCCTAATTGGTTAAATTATTTGTGAATGTTGAAAGGCTGACTTAACGATTTCTCGTGAGGGACGGGAATTGTGAGCGTTAAGGTCGCACAGTTTCTAGTTGTTCGAGTGTAACAAAACTAGACCCGTGACAATTTTGAGGCTAAGATGTTTAGCCTTATATAAGGATGTTAGTATTATTTAAGATCTTTCAGTTAATAGAATGTCCGTGAATACTGATTTTCTTGTCTGCTGGTTAGTCTTCCTACATTTTCAGTTTATTATTATATGTGATCAGAACATTGAATAAGTTCCAGATGAATGTGAACTGTCTCTGTTTATGTCTAAATAGTTTGGGTTGACATTTTTTCCTTTTTGTTTTTGTCATTGCACTGGTTTTCAAAGAAGAATTTGTCGATTTTATGTAAGAGAAGAAGTATGAAATTGGTGGTTTATGTATCCTTTTTCTTTTAAGTTCTTGGTCATCACTTTGGGTTTACTGGGAGATGACCTTTATTTAACTGCGACATATCATTAATCATTTGAGTACTTTTACATAGGCCTCTGTTCATCTCGTTAATGTACTATGGCCATGTTATGAGCTTTTGATGTGCATTCCTATGAAGTTCATTATATCTTCAGTGAGGTACCCTAAACAACAAGGTCTGCTCAACATGAATTAGGTGTCAATGAAACTTTTCACAGGAATCCTTCAAAAACTTTCCAATTTTTTACTAATATTATTGTCTAATCAAAATGTCTTATTATTCGATCATGGTATTTGATAATACAAGTACATACTTATTGTCCTCTCTTTCATATATATAGATCTAACATAACTAACAAGAAATTCTCTTGATAGTGATGTATGTTCCATATGTAAATCCTAGATGTTAAAATATGTAGACTTCGTATATGAAAAGGTATTAGAATCAAAAAGAAAGAATAGGCTAGGCAAAAATTGTTGTGCTGAAATTAGAAACACGATTAGTGGATGAGATAGAAATAATGAAGAAATAGGATAAAGCCAAAATTCCAATCAAATGAAAGGACTTTAACTGGAAAGGGAACTTATTCTGTAGGTTAATCCTATCCCTTTTCCTACCATCCAAAACAACTATGGAGTATAACCAAGTGGTAATGTGTCAGGTTCTATTACCTGCAAAACCAAGAGAATTTTCTAACCTCCATGCTTAATTCCCAATGCTTTGTTGTGATTGCCTTAAGCTATTGGATTTCCATGATGAGTTTGGCATCACAATAGACCTCATCATGGATCTGCTCTTGTTTTGCCAGTTTGTACTGGACTGAATTGTGATCTGTACTCTGCTGCACCATTAATGTTCGCAATTTTACAAATGTTCACAGATATGTATTTGGCCAGTTTATGTATTCTGCACTTCCCTTAAATTTAGTTACACTGGAGTTTTAATGAATGGTCTCAATGGCAGGCGCATCGTAATCAAATTACTGGTGACTTACTTCCAGAGAAACCACAGCAAAGAGGTATGGTGCTCCATACATCTAAATGATTCATGAAGGTCATGTATGAGCAGGATAGTTATCAATATGTGTTTGATAGAAAGCTTTGAAAACATGAGGATGCAATTAAACAAATATTTTATGTTCTTTTGTCCATGATAATTGTAACCCTCTTATATAACTTTGTTTAACCGCCTAAAATTCTATCCTATCCCACTTGTATAGAAAGAAGGATGTCTTAAAGAATACAACGTCCAAACTAAATGCTTGAATAATGAATCAAATGATGGAACACACTTCGCTAGAATAGCAAGAAACTTATTTCTGTTCCTCTTAGAAATTGTTAGTTACCCGTTTTATTTTTTCAGGTTCTTGATCTCATGGTTCGCATGCTGGGATTTTCTGATGAAGACAAGCAAAGGATAGGTGTAGCTCAACAAGGGGCTGGCAAAGGAGTAGTTCGGGGTGTCTTGGGTCTTCCTGGTCGATTAGTAGGTGGCATCATGGGTGGTGGTTCCGCTGAAGCTCCCACAACTATTGCATCTGAGGACCAGGTCGTTCTTGCTGTCACTTTCTCTGGCAGCCCTTATTCTCTTTTTGGTGCACGCCTCTGCACATTTTACATAAATGAAAAATTGTTCTTCAAAAAACTGCAACTGGATATTTAAGATCAGAGAGGAATTGTTTTTTCATTTTTCATTCTTCTGCTGGGTTTGTGGCAAGGTACTTATATATTTGCATTACTAAGCGCGTGTGTTCATAATTCTTCCATAAGGATTAAATGTTTCTTCAAATAGATACCACATACATCTTGTTCCACTTTAAGTCAGATAAGTTTTGCCCCCTCAGAGCCAATGACCTCTGAAATAAAAAGGTTATACCACCTGATTACTCCATATTTGGACTCTCATACAAATAAATTTTTAAGCTAAGTGAAGCATGCTCTTAATGGGATGTTTGGTATATTGATTTAGACCACAGTGGATATGATAAATGAAGAGCAAAAGTTGAAATTGTCTTATTGTCGAGTACTGGCCCATGCTGTGGACCAAATATATCCCAAGTGTTCTGCATTATTCCTCTTTATCAAAAATCAATATTATCTCTATTTTTGCTACTATTGCCAATTCTAACTGTTGCTGGACATTTTCTTCCAGTCTTTTGCAAATCTGTGGGTTGATTTTCTCCTCAAAGAGACTGTAGAAAGAGAAAAGAGGGAGTCTGCTGATACTGCAAATGGATCGAATGGAGAACATAAAGGAAGTCCAAATCCTATCGGGAGCATTTCACCTTTGTCGGATCAAAAAGGGGATAATGTTGCCGCTGCTCCAATTTTCTCAAGATCAAACCCTTTTCAAAACCAGAACCGAAGCCCTGAGCCATCTCGTGGAAATTTCCTGAAGTCTGAACATTCCGATTCGGAGTTTTCTACGGTACCTCTCACTTCATCCGAAAGCAATTCGAAAATTTCTAGACTGCTTCCAAGATATTGATGATTTATATAAAATGTGTTCTACAATGGGTATATATTTTTTCATTCACCTCTGCAATTAGTGACGGAGAAATTTGTTCTTTCAATTCTTTTTCCCTGTATTTTGCACAAGTTGATGACCTATGCTGGTTGATATTTGCTAGCACAATGTTGAGATTGTCACAAACAAGATTGGACATTTGTGTTAGTTAGGTCGTCAAATAGATCTCTGAGAGTGAAATGTACATAAACATGACAATTAATACATTAATTTTTACGCTATTGATCCATTATCCTGCCGGTTCCCCTCCCCCTCGCACCTTGCGTGCCTGCGATTCTTATCTGTCTTCTGTACTGTTGAATTTGAACTGTCAAATTGCAGGAGCCAACATTTTTCAGATGCCTTTTGTAGAGTAAGCCTCAGTTTGATGGTCATTATTTGAAAATTCTTTATTTTTACACTCATTTTCAAGTTTCAACCATATTCATCCAATAAAATATTCTGCACGTAAATTTAAAATTTTTCTCTTTTAACTACATGGTCTCCTAAAAGTCATAATTCAAAACATTGGTTTTCCTGGCCATCAAACAAGGGCTAAATAAGGCAAATTTTATTGCTCTTAAAATTTTGATATGCCCAATAATCAGATTAGGAATGTATTATCTTATTATTGAAGTCGTCGAAGACTTTAAAAACGTATTTGATACACTGAATTGATAAAGAAAGATAGATGTAATTTTGTTTAATACTGTCTAATTCAGCATACTAATATTCGTAACGAGTATGGTTGTGGGAAAGGAAGCCAAATTTTAAACTTGATGGGGGATTAAACAATAATTCCTTCGTTAAATCTAGTCTTGCCCTGTCTTCCAGCTGCTAAAATGAGTGGTTCGAGACCATAAGTTTCCCTCTCCAGCACCTGCGACTCAAATGCGTATGGCTAAATCTAGGGTCTTGCCATTTTGATTGGGCAATTAGTATTATCTTCACGCCTCTTTGAATACAATATCTTAGTGCTTTATGATTCACATATTTTATTTGAACAATCAAACATCGAGAATATTTTCATTTCCCAAATAAAATTGAAAAATATAATGGGAAGGCCAACGAAATTAAATTAGAGTATTTAGGTATCATTATGTTTTTGTAAATGAGAACGGTCCCGATCAACTAATACAGAGTGAGGGTAAAACGGTCATTTTACAGTTAACAGACAGAAATTTTTTGCAATGGACTAATTTGTTCATTTCTGAAACTATGAGATGGTTTTGAGACATATATACACCTCAAAATTCAGGGACTTAATGAAAATTAACCTACAGCTGAATCTATAAGCTTTGTCAAGGAATTTGACATGATATCAGAGATCATCCATATTTTATTGACGTGATCTTGTGTTTAAATCCTGGCACAAATAAGAAATTATATAAAAAAGACTATCCCATATTCAATAAGTATTAAGGGTGTGTTTGAACCACATTATTTTGGAAGAATGTATTTTGGAATAGTAGATTGATGGAGAATGTGTGGTTGAAAAAGAAAGAAAATTTATTGATGTGATCGAAAATATTATAAATAAGAAATTATATAAAAAAGACTATCCCATATTCAATAAGTATTAAGGGTGTGTTTGATCCACATTATTTTGAAAGAATGTATTTTGGAATAGTAGATTGATGGAGAATGTGTGGTTGAAAAAGAAAGAAAATTTATTGATGTGATCGAAAATATTATTTTATTAAAGAATGTGTGGTTGAAAATGAGTAGAAGAATGAGAATGAAAATTTTAATGTAACTCAAACATAGACTAAATAAGTTATTTTATTTTTTAAATCAAACCATAAACATTCCATCAAGATATATCATCGCGAATAAGGAACAATAAAAAACCGGCATACAATTTGTCTATCGAAATGTATCAACAATAAAAAAATTATGCAAGGTGATGCGTCAATTGATTTCCATTTCTAAGCAACGACAAGAGCCACAACCCCTGTCTTCTAACTAGTGCTCTAAAAAGCGTAAGGGTTGGCTAGACGTAGAGGCCAAACTTTGAGCTAGACGAGCCTATGCGTTAAAAAACGCTTATTATTTTTAATTAATCGAAAAATTATTTAATAATTAAAATAATACCTACCAAATATTTAAAATTACAGAAATACTATATTGAAAAAAAAAAAGCGCCTAAGCTTGAAAGGAGGCGTTTAGCTCACGTTTCACATCTGGGCGCCGCATAGACGCGCTTTTTAGAACATTGCTATTAACAAATAGAAACAATAAACATTAACTGCATTTGGGGAGAGATGAAAATCATTTTGGAGACTTTGTACAACACGAAGAGAGTTGATTCCAGCAACAAAAACATGAAAAACAAGTTGCAGAGCTAAAATAAGGCCTTTCATAAGAGCTATCAACTCGTCAATCGTCATGCTCAAGCAAGAAATCCGATTAAACCCCTATTTGGTTTAATTGATAAAATTTTAAGTCAAAGTTAACAATTAATTTCAATTACACATTCATGAAACTCATCCGTCCCTAATCATTGCCCCCACTCCAATCCAGCCCAACCCCTACAGTAGGGTCGCATCGGTATTGGGCTTAAGTTTGCCTCTACTCGAAGCCACCCACTTACACCACCTCGAGTCATTTTCCACCCACAACTTCCCCAAACACAACCCTGTCCGTCTCGCCCCAAAGAACCCATAGAAAGCTAGTTTGATCAAAGCTTGGATGAGTGCAATGCTCGATAAACCGATAAGCACATCCTCGATGTTGTCCACCCTAAGGTAAGGCTTTACCAGACACCACCAATCCATCTTCCAAACCCCTTCACAGCACCACATAAGAACAAGGCATGTATCTTGGACTCAACTGGCCCACATTGGCTGTACCTTCCATTCAAACTACCTTGCATTGAGCTAGACTAGAGTGTCATTAAAGAATAAAAAAGACTCCAAATAAATATTTCAACTTATTATATTGTTTAGTTATGTTTAGTGCACCAAGTATACTTCATAACTTCTTGGTATAAGTAGGGAAGGCAAAAATATTTGACAAACCCGATACCCGCAAGGCCCCGCCCCGACAGGTAATGGGAGCCCCCGCCTCGTCCCGTCCCGTTTAATAGTTTTTTTTATTTTTTAGAATTTAATATTTTAAATGAAAAATTTCACGAAATTTCATTAGTTCTAATAGAAAATTGCTACTAAAATTATCTAAAAAATATGACAACAATAAAAACATTAGTTTATCAAATATATTTGAA
>CAIGRN010084286.1:0-11959 GCA_903798345.1 Fraxinus anomala | reverse complement strand
TTATTTCAATAATACACTACTTTTTGTTTTTAATATGTATTTATTTTATTAATAATTTGAGCAATTTTAACAATATTATCATTAGTTATTGTCAATTATTTAGTTATAATGAATGACATTTGACGCGTTATTTTTCAATATGTATTTAATTTATTTAATTATTTGAACAATATTTTCTTAAATTATTTGTCAATTATTTAGTTATTATCTATGTACATTTGACAAATTCATTATACTTGATTAAATATTAAATTAAATTCAATGAAAAACTTTTTCGATAAATTGTATATACGGTATGTTGCATATCCAGTACAATATGTTAGTTGCGTATCCGATAAGTTGCATATCCGGTATATATGTTGTAAATTCAGTATTTGTTAAACTTACCGGGAGTGGAGAATGATTTTTTGAACGATTCTATCTTTATTATAATTCAATAATTTCAATAATACCTTACTTTTCATTTTTCAATAGACATTTAATTATTTCAATAAGACACTACTATTCATTTTTCAATATGTATTTAATTTATTAATTATTTAAACAATATTATTACTAGTTATTTTGTCAATTATTTAGTTATGATAAATGTACATTTGACACGTCATTTTTCAATATGTATTTGATTTATTTTATTATTTGAACAATATTATCATGAATTATGTTGACAATTATTTAGTTATGATCATGTACATTTGATAAATTCATTCTACTTGATAAAATAGTAAATTAAATTTATTGAAAAACTTTTTCGATAAGTTGCATATACGGTATGTTACATATCGGCACTGTATGTTTGTTGCATATCCGGTAAGTTACATATCCGGTACATATGATGTAAATTCGGTATTTGTTAAACTTACCCAAAGTGGATAATTATTTTTTGAACGATTATATCTTCAATATTATTCAATAATTTCAATAATACCTTACTTTTCATTTTCCAATATACATTTAATTATTTCAATAAGATACTACTATTCGTTTTTTAATATGTCTTTAATTTATTAATCATTTGAGCAATTTGAGCAATATTATCATTAGTTATTTTAACAATGATTTAGTTATGACGAATGTACATTTGACGCGTCATTTTTCAATATGTGTTTGATTTATATAATTATTTGAACAATATTATCATGAATTATGTTGGCAATTATTTAGTTATGATCATATACATTTGATAAATTCATTCTACTTGATTAAATAGTAAATTAAATTCATTGAAAAACTTTTTCGGTAAGTTGCATACACGGTATGTTGCATATTCGGCACTGTATGTTTGTTGCATATCCGGTATATATATTGTAAATTCGATATTTGTTAAACTTACCGAAAGTGGAGCATTATTTTTTGAACGATTATATCATTATTGTTATTCAGTAATTTCAATAATACCTTACGTTTCATTTTTCAATATATATTTAATTATTTCAATGATACACAACTTCTCTTTTTTAATATGTATTTAATTTATTAATTATTTAAGCAATTTGAATAATATCATCATTAGTTATTTTGTCAATTATTTAGTGATTATGAATGTACATTTATCACGTTATTTTTTAATATGTATTTGATTTATTTAAATATTTGAACAATATTATCATGAATTATGTTGTCAATTGTACGTTAGACAAATTCATTCGACTAGATTAAATAATAAATTAAATTCTTTGAAAAACTTTTCCGGTAAGTTGCATATACCATATGTGTGCATATCTGGTACGGTAAGTTGGTTGCGTATCCGGTAAGTTGCAAATACGGTAAGTTGCATATCCGGTATATATGTTGTAAATTCGGTATTTGTTAAACTTATCGGAAGTGGAGAATTATTTTTTGAACGATTCTATCTTTGTTATAATTCAATAATTTCAATAATAACTTACTTTTCATTTTTCAATTTACATTTCATTATTTCAATAATATACTACTTCTCGTTTTTCAATATTTATTTAATTTATTTATCATTTGAGCAATTTGAACAATATATCATTAGTTATTTTGTCAATTATTTAGTTATGATGATTGTATATTTAATATGTCATTTTTCAATATGTATTTGATTTATTTAATTATATGAACAATATTATCATGAATTATGTTGTCAATTATTTAGTTATAATCAATGTACGTTTGACAAATTTATTCTATTAAATAGTAAATTAAATTAATTGACAAACCTTTTCAATAAGTTACATATACCGTATGTTGCATAACCGGTACGGTATATTGGTTGCATATCCGATAAGTTGCATTTCTGGTATATATGTTGTAAATTCGGTATTTGTTAAATTTATCGGAAGTGAATAATTATTTTTTGAACGATTTTATCTTTGTTATAATTAAATAATTTCAATAATAACTTAGTTTTCATTTTTCAATATACATTTAATTTTGATTTATTTAATTATTTGAATAATATTATCACGAATTATGTTGTTAATTATTTAGTTATGATCAATGTACATTTAACAAATTCATTATACTTGATTAAATAGTAAATTAAATTCGTTGAAAACTTTTTTGGTAAGTTGCAAATACGGTAAGTTGTATATCCGGTACGGTATATTAGTTGCATATCCGATATATATGTTGTAAATTCGATATTTATTAAACTTAACTGAAGTGGAGAATTATTTTTTGAACGATTTTATCTTTATTATAATTCAATTTTTGAATAATACCTTACGTTTCACTTTTCAATATGCATTTAATTATTTCAATATACACAACTTCTCGTTTTACAATATATTTTTAATTTATTAATTATTTGAGCAATTTGAACAATATTATCATTAGTTATTTTGTCAATTATTTAGTTATGATGAATGTACATTTGATACGTCATTTTTCAATATATATTTGATTTATTTAATTATTTGAACAATATTATCATGAATTATGTTGTCGATTTAGTTATGATCAATGTACATTTGACAAATTCATTATACTTGATTAAATAGTAAATTAGATTCATTAAAAAACTTTTCCGGTATGTTGCAAATACGGTAAGTTGTATATCCGGTACGGTATATTAGTTGCATATCCGGTATATATGTTGTAAATTCGGTATTTGTTAAACTTATCGGAAGTTGAGAATTATTTTTTGAACAATTTTATCTTTATTATAATTCAATAATACATTACTTTTCATTTTTCAATATACATTTAATTATTTCAATAATATACCACTTCTCGTTTTTTAATATGTATTTGATTTATTTAATTATTTGAACAATATTATCGTGAATTATATTGTTAATTATTTAGTTATGATCAATGTACATTTGATAAATTCATTCTACTTGATTAAATAGTAAATTAAATTCAATGAAATACTTTTTCGGTAAGTTGCATATACGATAAATTGTATATCAGGTACGATATGTTAGATGAATCATTATCAAGGCAATAATATGCTCCCAATACTCTTGAATAATCCAATAAATCTTAAACTACTTTTTTTTAAATATATACGATTTCTACACTAATAAAAATACAACAAATACAAAAATCGTACAACGCATGTGTCAACGACTAGTAATAGATAGAAGCGTCAAAAGGCATTAAGATAACGAGAACAAACCCGAAGTAAAATCCATTCTATGTAAAGAAAGAGAGAGATAAAATTAGTGTAAAAAGATTTTAATTTAAAACTATCTCGTATTTGTCGTTACATCGTTTTACGAATTATTTATAAATATAATATTAATTTGAAAATTGAGGTTTCTTTGACTCGACTTAAGAATAGAAATCGAACCTGACCATCTATTTCTCAATTAATTCATGTTACGATCGAATCAAATTGTCCATTACGCTAATTTCCCAATATTTTTCCCCAAGCATATAGGTGGGTTAAAAGTTAGCTATATACATCGATACAAATTATGGATGGATATGATTCTATTTAGTTTTGGTTCCAAAAGAATCGAACCAAAACAAAAATCAATGATTTTTTTGATAATGAAATCAATGATTTTTTTTTTTTTAAATAATGATATTCATAGTTAACTATTACAGTAGTTATCTTATGTGTCAACTTGTTATTAGAAACATTAGTTTACAGTAATTATGTTGTCTCGAATAACAAGTCGTTACATAAAATGACTAATGCAATCGTTAATTATAAATAATATTACACTCTTTTTATTTTTAAGATATAGAACCAAATCGGAACCGAACCATTCGGTTCTAGTTTGATTTGGTTTTGATTCTACTATTTAAAATTTCAAATGATAAATGCAAATTAAATTTTATCACCATGTCCATAAGTTACTAATATATATTTAAATAAAAAATAAGCATCCAACACTCAACAAATATAATGATAGTTGTGTTGTAGAAGTGCGAGTGTGTCAAGAGGCAAAAAGGAGATAAATGAATTAGAATTTAGATCTACGGCGTATGATAGGTGATAAAGTAAAATGTAATGATTAATGACATTTTTTTGTAAATTTCACATTTATAGTTTTCAAAATTGAATTTTTTAATGTGATCAACTGATTTATAAAAAGAAAGAATACATAAAAAATAATAAAAATTGAGTTCAATTTCTTAGTTATTGGAATTAGAATTAGAACTAAATGGTTCTCAATTCCAATAATCAAAATTATTATTAAATATTTTTTTTTGGTAAAATCGAATTAAATCGCACGAACTGATTTGATTCTAGTTCAATCTAATTTGATCTGATTATTTTATCCACTCCAAATATGAATGAATGTTTAAATTGTGATTCTTGATTACTCTTGACAACAATTTGCCTAACAATAAATATAAATTAAATTTTATCACCATATCCATAAGTTACTAATATATATTTAAATAAAAAATAAGCATCCAACACTCAACAAATATAATGATAGTTGTGTTGTAGAAGTGCGAGTGTGACGAGAAGCAAAAAGGAGAGAAATGAATTAGAATTTAGATCTACGACGTATGATAGGTGATAAGGTAAAATGTAATGATAAATGACATTTTTTTGTAAATTTCACACTTATAGTTTTCAAAATTGAATTTTTTTAATGTGATCAACTGATTTATAAAAAGAAAGAATACATAAAAAATAATAAAAATTGAGTTCAATTTCTTAGTTCAGAATTAGAACTAAATGGTTATCAATTCCAATAATCAAAATTATTATTAATTTTTCTTTATTTTTTATTTTTTTTTTAGAATCGAATTAAATCGCACGAATTTGATCTGATTATTTTATCCACTCCAAATATGAATGAATGTTTAAATTGTGATTCTTGATTACTCATTTTTTTTTTCAAAAGATCAAAATCGTTAAATAAGTATTCTAGGTTTACGGATAATATAAAATCGTTAAATATCCTCCAAGCTTCTGTTCAAGTTCTTCCTCCTTTCCTGAGTATATCATAAGACAGAAGCGGGAGGGCCACGGCCATAAGTGGTGGCGCGTGTTCAGATTATAAGCTTAGGCTCCCCTTCCGTTATTTTCCTCCCTTCTTGCTGCCCGAGCCTGCTGCCAACCTAACAAACTAAAATTTCGCAAGCAAGAGAATAGAGCTCGCTTCCTCTGTGCGCGAGTATTTTTATCATATTCTCCAACTTTAAACCTTCATTTCGGGGTATTCAATTACTGTGCTGAATATTTTTTTTCCGTTGCGTATTCATGTGTTCTTTCGTTCAAAATTTCAATTCATAAACATGCTATGTGATGTTGATAAAATTTTCTTTAAGCAGGTCAATGTTGTATGCAATATCTTTTCCGAAAATTTGTATTACTAGTGTGCCTTATCCAAAAATTAGAACCCCATGTCTTCCTCAAGGGCATTTGGCTTCAACAAGGCTTCGTGTATTGGCTTCTTTACCAGAACCGAATGGAGCTAAAACTGAGTACACTCCATGGCTGATTGTTGGATTGGGGAATCCGGGAACCAAGTACCATGGAACCCGGCACAATGTAATAGCATGTACTCAATTAGTTTAATTTGTTCACTTTATTTGCATTATGTAGTTTTGATTTTTATTAGAGAATTTTTGAACTTTTTCTTGCTCCCTTCAAAGGGCCATGTATCTGATTGATTGTAATTTTATGGTTCTTTTCGAAATTAGGTTGGGTTTGAAATGATTGACCGCGTCTCTCAAGCAGAAGGCATTTTGATGAACACTATTCAATCGAAATCATTGATTGGGATAGGTGCTTATTTAGATTTTTCCAATTGCTTGCAGTTCCTTTTACCCGAGATCCATCCACTTTATTGTTGATAACTCATTCTTTCACTGTGACCTCTATTGATGAAGTGTCATGTTTAATGCAATCAGCGCAGGTTCCATTGGAGAGGTACCCGTTTTGTTGGCCAAACCTCAAACATATGTGAATTTTAGTGGAGAATCAGTATGTTCTTTTTAGTTTTCTCATTTAAATACTTATTGATACTTGGCTGGGAATATTATTTTTTCTTAGTTGCCGAAAAAAATTCAATATTATAATCAGAAATATTAGGTGACGAGAAATGTCAGTGATTTCGTACAACTGAAAGATGTAGTTCTTTGTGTTTGCTGTAGTGTAAAAATTCATCTCGATAACATAAACATATGACAAATGTTGCTACTCTGCTTTGAATTTTCATGAAAAATGTTATGTTTATCTTGCAAGTTAGAGCTTATATTGAAATAAGGTTGCCTATTCTGGTGAAAGAGATAAGATGTTGTACCAATTCATTCATGCTATCAACCTATCTGGCGGGTTGTGGAGGCCATGAACTCTATTAATGTTTTGAATACACAATTAAGCAGCATTGGATTTATGTGTCTACTTTATAGTAGTCCAAGACCATTTAATCCACCAATACTTTTCTCTTTACTAAAAGGATGAATTCCTAAATAAAGCACTCTTTTTTTCTTACCAGAGTTTACAGCTTCACTGAACCTTTTAGTCATTTTGAATTTCTTTTGCATTTTAGTGCTTTCTTTAACTCATATCTCTTCTCTGTTTAGACATTTCCAAGGTATAGACAAATCAGGATGTGGTGATGTCAAATGTAATAGAATAATTTCACGTATAGTCTCCTCAACGGTGAAAGAGAGACTTGAGCATTTCTTGAATATGAATTAGCATTTTGATGTTAGAGTTTCCAAATAATTAACGATTTGGAATGGAAGATCGTTTGGTTTAATAATAAATTTGAGGTCCGGTGATTTTCGAATAATATGCTTCTGTATTTATAATGAAACAAACATGAGTGATCACTGCAGTTGACATGAATGTTTGCCCTTTCTGAGAATTCTTGAGATCGTGAATTAAATTATGCTTTCTACATATCATGCGTTTCTTGTTCTTTGGGAGCAGTTTATAATATATTGTAATGTTCTATTGGATAATCAAATATTACTAAGCATCATAAACACTGCAAACCATGTGATATATATATCTTCTTCTTTCTCAGTGGTTATCTCTTAGTACATTGTGTATACAGTGGTTCTCTTCGATGACACATATAAGCTTCCTTGGCAAAAAATTAACTATAAATGATATCATCTGTCTCTTCTACATATTTCCAGGTTGGGCCACTTGCTGCATATTATCAAGTACCTTTGCGTCACATCCTTCTGGTCAGCAATAGTTTTTAGTTCCAAAATTACCATTTACCTTTTAATATAATTTTTTGAGTAATGAAAATACCTTAAAATAATCACTTTTCAGTATTCAAACAATACTGTTTATGTGAATTTGGATATATCTACGACTACTGAAATGGTCCTTGCAGGTGTATGATGAGATGAGCCTACCAAATGGTGTTTTGAGGCTTCAGCCTAAAGGAGGACATGGCTATCACAACGGGTATTACTTAGCCTGATGATAGACTGAAAATGCTATTCAATTTTTGAATTACACGATGCTAGCCCGTTAATTGATGTAGGGAATATGATGTGTTTCTAAGTTTCTCCTATCTGATTATGAACTTTTTTCATGCTTTTAGTGGACGTAGAGGACAGATAACCAACCACAATTTCAATCTTATAAATGTGTGTGAGTCCTTGTGTCCTCCCAGTACAGAAGCTGTGTAATGGCCACAGGAGGAAATTTTTTGCAATCTTTGAACTCATTTAAAAACTTGTAGTTCACCCTCCCCCAAAATTGTGGTCCACATTCTTTACAGTATTTATTACCAAGTTTAAGATGACTGCTTGATATTTCTTCATGTTCGGTGGATATATTTTTTAAAGTGAAAAAAATCCTCTTATTCCTGTAAATGCAGCTAACAATCCAATCCTTGCTTTCTGACATTTTGACATCGAAATAAGCTATGTGATAAAAAGAAAAAGGAATATTGAGTGCCATTATGATAGGTGAGCCAACTGGCCAAATGTGCTTATTAAGATGACTTTCTTCTGTAGTTCTTTTTTGTTCATTGTTTACATATAATTTTTACGTTTAAAGTATTTATAATTCCTTCTAGCTTTTCTTTTTGTGCAAAAGAGAAGAAAAATAATGTCTGCAAGGATAAATTTGTATTGGAACTCAAATGACTTGGATTGAGGTTAAACCTTTGTTATAAAACAGATATGCTTGTGCACAGACCTTTTTAGGACTGTGTTTATGAGCCACAATTTTGCTTCTACCACCGTCTTTCTAGTCAGTCCTTGTTCTTGTTATGCTTTCATCCAAAGAATAATGCTACACAGTATTATCATTTAATTTAACTTATCATTTAATGCAACAAAGACCAGTTTTAATACCAGTGGTGCTATATAATATTACTCCTAAACATTGGTTGAATAATTTATGATAGTGTATTTCCCTTGCATTAATTTTGAGTGGTGTTGTCCAAGTTCTAGCCATCATATTCCAATTTTTCTCAATACTTATCTGCACAATGTTAAGAGAAACTATGCAAAAAACATAGAATTGTTAATGAACCTCCTTTTTTTCCTTCGTTCTTTGGAATCACAGAGTGAAGAGTGTCATGGAGCACTTAGAAGGTCGACGTGAATTTCCACGCTTTTGCATAGGTCTGTTCCTTAATCGCCTTACCTGGTTGTTGTATTATATTTCTCAATATCAAACCCAAGCTTAAATACGTCTAATATCGCAGGCATTGGGAATCCACCTGGTGCCATGGACATGAAGGCTTATCTTCTTCAGAAATTCAGTGCCATAGAGAGAGAACAGGTACCGTGTTTTAAATTCAGCTTACAGAGAACATTGGAAAAATGGTTCTAGTGGATCATTTTGACTGTTTAGTTAGTTTATGTTGGTCATTCTATAGTACACCAAAGAGGCACACACCTATATCCACATGCATGGTTTGGGTCACTAACATTTCATTAAACTTTCTTCTACATAGAAGTTTCCAGTTCCATTATAGGTATGAGCCAGGATTATTTCAGGCACTTGTAAAGGAAGGAAATGAAATCAAGGTCTTTAATCCTTTAGAAGGCATGAGCCTATAATAGTTTAAAGTGAAGTACTTGTAATGCAAGGGAAGTGAAGATATCGAGATTTCTAATCCTTTAGGAAACACCACTTATAATTATATTTTAAAGTGAAGTCCAACTTTTATCGGCTGTATGTGCAGGTGGATGCTGCTATGGAACAAGGGGTCGAGGCTGTGAGAACGCTTGTACTGGAAGGATTTAGCAGTAGAATTACTAGATTTAATCTTGGGCAGAAGTATAAGTACAATAAAGTTTGAGTTCAGTTGAAGGTAACAAAGAGTATATACATGACCACATTATTTAAGCTTCAATGCTAATTTGCTGTAGTATTAATGAAATGAGTATTACTGTCACTAATTTGAAAAAAAAAGAGAAATTGAGTAATCGTAACTTGAAATCAAATCTCATGACTTCATTGCTTCCCCTCCCCCTTAACCTCCGCCCTGTTCCCTGGCGCCCTCATTCTTGAAGTATATGGATTAATTTTAACTTATAGTTACCTCATTTTTAAAGAATTTCTTGATTTTAACTGAAACCATTTTGTCATCAGTTTATGTGGGCCCTCAACTCAGATTTTAATGGATTCTCTTGAATTTATGGATTTGAATAGAATTTTACAGGCTTATTATTAAACTTGAGATGTTAAAAACTATTTGGATCGTGAATGCTGTACATTCTTGTAGTCACTCAAAATTGTAAGTCCCCGCTTTCATGTTTGGTACATAATATTGAACACTTGTATTGTATATTTAATCTTATCAAATACGAAGCAATCTAGCACCAAAACATACTCTACTTTGAAGTTTATTCCTAAAAAATTTTGAGTTCCGAGGATAAATAATGATTAGATTTTCATTTTTCACCTCATAAAAGTGTATTGAACTTGATTTTGAATGTATGCGTTAAAAATATGAAGACTCGGAAGTTGGCTGGCTCGGTATTTGCCATATGTAAAGCCCAAAATAGCCGTCCTACTTTTCTAAATTTGTCTTTGCATCATGCACACTGACTTTTGTGAGTTTGTCGGCAACGGCAAAAGAAAAAATTTTCCCCATTTTTTTAAACTAGAAGGAAATTATTTTTATCATTGCATAACCACTTAATTTGAAGGCGCTAAGCTTATATGATTCCTCATGCCATACGGCCAACCGAGCGACATCTTTGAAAAAAAAGAAAAAGGAAAAGAAAAGAAAGAGAGAGTAAAAACTTAACATAGCTTTTTCTTAAGTAGTCCATCGTTGAGTCTTGCTATGGTCAGATAGCAAATATCATAACGGTTCACATAATGGTCAAATGACGGTCGCTTATTGGGTGGGCGCTTGGGCCCACAGGCTCACCGAATAAGGGGTCGCCATTTGGCCATTATATGAAAGATTATGTGTATTGTTATGTACCAATAACAAAATCCGTCCATCGCCTAATTGAAAAAGAGAATTGGAAAATTGGATGGTTAATATTTAGAATTATGCTATTTGTACATAGAAATGATACATAAGGGATTGCATAAAATGATGTGGAGAGAAAAATTGAATAAAAAAATTGATTATATTTTAAATTGACAAATAGTAGAGTGTCACTTGACATTATATATTTTATTATGTAAACTTTTTAATGTAAAGTAAGATCTTAATACTTAATGGGACAAATATTTTAAAGGGGACTTTTAAAAATTTGGGTAATCAAAGCATTTTCAAACGGGTTTTTATATTTAAAAAGCATATTTTACAATTTAAAAGCATATCTATAAATTAAAAAATTTCAATATGCTCTTATATTTGTCAGCCCCCCACCTATCACGGGACGTCAGCTCGACGCCCCGGCCCCTGGGCTTAATCCTATATTTAATACTTATCATAATCCTACATCTATTAATCATTAAAACCAAAAATCCTAGCACCATGATTGTTAAATTTTTAATCCCACGTCCATTAATGATTCAGTGGGACCCACTTTAAACAATAAATAGGAACGTTGGAAATTTTCTTCTTATTTTCTCCGCGCTCCCTTTTACCGTGTCTTTATTAGACCGTTGGAAACTCAAAACTTTTAAGAGCACCACTACTTTAAAGAATCTTGAATTTTTTTTTTTCAAGAAATTCAAACTGAAAAGCTTCAAAAATTCTCCAACAATGGCAGAGATCAATGGATTTTTGCTTCAACAAAACCATATTCTACAATACACCGTTCTTGATTCCAAATCACTGCTCCTCTCCCAGTTTTCTGATTCTAACCAACCGCAGTTCCTGCAACTCACAACGGAGAGCCCCGTCATGGAGAGAGGCCCCAGATATAAGGAATACTCGGATCTCAGAGAAAAAAGGCTAAGAAAGGGGGGCGTGATGGATCCGAATATTCCTAGAATAGAAGAACCAGTTCTGACCCCGCCAAAGAAGCAGGTGAAATTCCAGGGAAAGTCGAGTTTCACTACACCACCAAGGACAAAAGGGTCTTCTATTTTGACTCAATCTGTGCCGGATTTTTCGTCTGCTTTGCGGAAGGAGAACCGGAAACCGGCATCGATCCTTCCTCCGGTGGCGGAGAAGTCGTT
>CAIGRN010084280.1:0-19275 GCA_903798345.1 Fraxinus anomala | reverse complement strand
TTAATTTGTAATATTTATCTTCTTTCATAATTTCCATGATTTCTATGGCTCTGATACCATTAAGGGGGGTTGTGCAAAAATATAATTATGAACAAAAATTAATTAAAATCAAATCAAATTTATAAGGACCAAAAATGAAATCTACCTTATATTAGAATGATTTGTTTGAAATTTTTATATTGAGGGTAATTTAGGAACTTTTAAAATGGTCAAAGGCCATTTTGGAAAGGCCATCTTTTATTTGGATTATTTGTAGGTATTTCCCCCATTAAATCTGCATTTTTTACCATTTTCTATCAATTTCATCGACTTCATACTCTATATCCGTTCATCTTCACTCCTCTTTCTCATTTCGTGGAGATCTTAGACACCTATCCTTAAAACCCCAAATAGTCGAAAGCCTTACATTTTCCAATCAAAATTCAGAAATCTGAGTCTGATTTTGACTTATTCACTCCAACGCTGACTCTGACACCTAAGTCCAACTCCTATTTCTATAATGGTCGGAGAAGTGGGTTGAAGATGAAAAGAAATATTGATGAACCATTTTCAAAGAAGAACAGAGTTTCATCAACATCTTATAAACCAAAGGTAGCCACCAATTTTCATTGCAAAAGTGGAATAAATTTAGCTGTTATTGTTGATTGTTGTCATTATTTATGATGCTTCTGTGCACTTGATTCAGCATGCTAGGGCATGTTGTTTACATTTATGTAAAGATTTTGTTAAACACTAATAATAAGTAATAATAAGTTAAAACAATAAGTTATGTGAAAATTTTACTTCAATCTATTACTCGGTGAATGATTTTTTATACCCTGCTGTTTGAAAAACTTATTTTATTTGAGTATTACTAGTATCTCTTTACCAATTATAGTTTTGATACTAAACAAGTTGAGGAATGAAATTCCCAATTGTGTTTGGATTAATTGGGAGTTTGTCACTGTGAGTTTGAGGTGTTGAGAACTAGACTATTAAGGCATACATGTTGAAAATCATTATAGGTTAGTTTGTCGCCTGATTCTAAACATTAATGTTGCATGAACCTTGTGTCTTCTTCCCTGTCACAACACATTTTTTTTTCCTCTTTATATGGGAACCTTTTTCCTCCATGTATTTTCAGTTGAGCTTATGTTAATGTATTCTTCTTTCCTCAATAGTGAAGAAAAAATATAGATCTTTATATATAATTTAACACGAGTCTTGAGTTTATTTGAAGAAAAAACCCCAAGGTATTTTCTGTTGAGTTTATGTAAAGATCTTGTTAAACACGGACAAAAACTCAACAAAAATGCACAAAATGTTATGAGGAAGAGTAAGGAAAGTGATAATCCCATTCATTTGTAGATTCCCCCTGAGTTCACTGGAAAGGTCTTTTACTATTAGTTATGAGTATAGATATATTTTCAAGCAACACTACAATGAACTAGGCAAACTTCACTATACCTATTGACTTGATGGATTCATTCCAGAACTCCGCTTTGTGTTTGTGTTTGTGTTTGATAAATGGTTATGTGCGCTTCTTGTTGAATTTTTGTCACTTTTTTAACTTATTGTCATTTACATTATTAAGTTTTTTAACTTATTCTCACTTTTTTGTGAAAATGCTTTCTATGCATGATTTTTGTGTGAATGACCCCCTCTGTCAACCAAAAAAGAGATTGCAATGGGATGCCTTCTCTTGGTGCCAAAAGATGTGAATTATTGTGGTTTCCTGATTAAAGGAAAACATGTGGGTTATTACATTTTCAGACAGAGCCTCCCTTTGTTTAGCATTGACTCGCCTAATATATTTTATAATCATTTTTATCTTGCAGTTTTATCTTAGTAAAGGCTCATCATTTTATTCTTACTCAGCTCCCCCGTATCTTTGTAATTGTTCAGTCTTGCTTGAGCCATCAAGTTTTGCACCTCCTTAGGTTTGCATAGTGCTTATACTTTCAATAAAATAATCCTACTCAAAAAACTCTCTAATTTTTTTGGAGATAGATATGCCACTTGTTTTGAGTAGATAAGTAGCTGGAGTTTCGATATTCACTGATTTTGTAAACTTCGGTGTTGGAATCTTACAACCATTCATTGAGTAACATTTGTCAGAGTGAATTGTACATGCCAAAAGATTTGTGTCAAAGTTGACTTGCTCGATTGAATTGTTTTTGTTTTTTATATTTAAAATTTATATTCCAAATTCTATGTAATTGTAAGAAAAATCATAAAGGGCCCATAAAAGTTGTATTATAAACGATGAATTTTTCGCCTCCATGAATGCTATCGATGTGTGATATAGAATAATTTTATTGCTATCCCATTTTCGATTAAACAAATAGATTGAAAACTGTAGCTATTTCTAAAATTCTACCAAGTCTCAATAGATAAAAATAGATACTAATTATTGAACAAGAAAATTATATCATACTATTTCTGTCACGTTTTTAGTGTGTGAGACTTTTTTTAAAAAAATTCTATCGCTTTTTTTTTTTTTTTCGTTACTTTTTGAATGTATGTCACTTTTTTATTTTCTATCACTTTTTATTTTGAATTTGAGTTACCTTTTTTAAATTTTTGTCGACTTTTCTGAGTTGTCAGTTTTTTTTATTTTTTTGTCACTTTTTTTTTTTCTGAATTTGTGTCATTTTCTTATGTTGTCACTTTATAAAAGAACAAAAAATTCTCACTTTTTTTTTTAATATTTGTCATTTTTTTTTTTAATTCTTGTCACTTTTTTAGTGTTTGTCACACTTTTTGTTATTTTCTTAAAGTTTCTCTCACTTTTTTGGGTGATAAACATCAGTTTTTAATAAAAGTGATATTGTATGTCATTTTTAATAAAAAAATGAAACTTAACTTCGAAAGATGATATCGTGTCACCTTTTTTTTTAAAAAAAAAATAGATTGTTTAAAAGAAAATGTGACATTTAATTTTACATAATATTTTTACTTTAAAAATACATTTTATATGAATTTTTAAAAGACCCCAAATTTTAAGTATATTTTTGTAAGTTATCCATTATTTTAATAAGAACTATAATGAAAATCAAATTGCGCCTAGACCAATTGCACGAGGAATGGAATTAAAAAAGGAATTTGAGTCCTTTTGTTGATTAAAAAAAATATGATATTAACCATTGGGATTTGGGAGAAAAGGACACGTGGCATAGAGACAGCGGAGGATGGCTGGAGTTTTTTTTTTTTTTGGATTGTATACAATACATAATGGACACATGGAGGCCCCTCTTAGGGGGGCGCGGGGCCCGCGAGCACCCCCAATATGGACCTTCATATGTCCATTATGGACACCATTATGAAAAATGTTATGTAACTTTTTTTGTTTTTGGAAAAAAGTTGGCTGCTTTTGGGACAATTAAAAAGGTAGCCAAGAAGAAAATTATATGGATAATTGCAGTAGAAACCTCAAATCTTTAAAACACTAACAGTTTTTTCCATACCTTTGATTTGTTGTAGTCGTCACTTCTAACATTTTCAAACGTTGCAGGTGAAACTCTTCTTCATAGCTTCCATTCACAATTTCATCAGTTGATCAACAATTTAACTTTGACTACCTTTTTAATATTTTAAAAGAGGGCAAAAGAGTAACTTTCTATTTATCACATTAAATAATTAAACTAATGAAATTTAAAAAAAATAATAATAATAATAATAACAACAACATAATCGTCTACTTTCTCTCACTCTCACCTCAAACCCAACTACCGGCCACCCGACCATCGCCACCTCTACCTCCACCAACCACCTGCTAAGGGCCACCTCTGTAATGTTGCTAATTTTAAAGAAAAAGATGTGATGTAGAAATGTGGTGCCATAAATTATCAGTTAGCATAAATTTCTCCCTCATGTAATTGTTTACCATTTGGAGAGTTTCAAAATTTATACCTCAAACAGCTCTAATGCACTGAAAAGTTCAAGCTAAAATATTAGTATTTATCCGCTTTTCAAAAAAATTAAAAATGGTTAGTTTTTCACTTTTACTGTGTCCATTTGAGAATAGGTTGAAAGATGGAAACTAAAAGGATTTGACAGGTTGTTGCTCAAGGATGAAGTTAAAATGGAGAAAGCATTTAATTGATTCATTTACAAATTGACTGTTTTATAGTTCTTTATTTGATAATGTACATAACAATTTTAGAATAAAAATCTTCTTTTTGCACTGTGTTAAAAGTGCAGAACAATTTTAGAGCTTAGTCACAAATCTCGGCAAGAGTTGAGGTGGAGGTGGTGGTGGCCATGGTCCGATGACCGAGTTTAGGTTTGAAAAGGGGGTGAGAGGAAGAAGTCGATTATTATTTTTTTGTTTCTTATTTCTTATTTTTTTAATTTAATCATTTAATGTGATAAATAGATAGCTACATTTTTGCCCCTTCTTAAAATATGAAAAAATGTGGTCAAAAATAAATTTTTAGTCAGCTAGCCGAATTATAGATGGAAACTGTCCAAAAGTGCATCACCTGCAATGTTTGGAAAATTTAGGTTGATGGCTGCAACAAATCAAAGTTTTGAAAAAAAAAAAATGTTGTTAGTGTTTTAAAATTTTGAGATTTTTGCTACAATTATCTTGAAAATTATATGGCGGGATAGGGGCAGAAACCGAAACAGCAAGCTAAAGAAGGACAGCAACAACTAGCAAAAAAAATTCCAAATTTTTGTATAATAATTCAACAATAAATGTGCAAGATATTTGAGAATTAATCATGTTCCGTCAATTTATCGATGTCTTTCCACTTTTATTTATTTAATTCCAACAACATGTTAGGCTAAAACAATTTTGTGTTAGGATTTTCGATGAACTATCAAGAACTTTAACTCGTGGCTTTGTTTGTTTTTGACATTCAAAACATGTTTTTAATTATTGAACAATTATGATGAGATTTATTTTCTCTACAATTATTTGATCACTAATTGTATGAATCTTCTGCTTATTTTACTTTTGAGG
Organism: Fraxinus anomala; assembly: GCA_903798345.1. Taxonomy (NCBI): domain Eukaryota; kingdom Viridiplantae; phylum Streptophyta; class Magnoliopsida; order Lamiales; family Oleaceae; genus Fraxinus; species Fraxinus anomala. The sequence goes on along the minus strand of CAIGRN010084280.1, from coordinate 14,327 downwards.
GATTGAAAATAAGTTAGATATAGTCATAATTGTTGTAGAATCCAATAAGGGATATAAATATATCGTTATACTTTACGCAATCTTTAAATATTCATAATTCTTTAATCATTTTCATATATTCGCATCCGTCATAGAAATATAATCGGGTCACATGTAATAATATGTTTAATTTTTTTTCGAAACAGATTGTTAAACAAATTTGGAATATTAATCTTCATAATTGAATCGTGTTGTCAAATATATAAGTACCGGGTTAAAGGAATTGATATAAGGGGATTCATGATCCTATTACGTTTTTCATCATCATATTTTTATAAAACTAGCATTTAATTTTAATCTTGCATCAATTTTAGTTAATTTCGGTGTTGCATTCATAAGTAGATAATTAGAATATAATTTGATTATAAGAACAATCACAAATTTTAATAATTTCGGTTAAGGCTAAGTTAATTTGAATATGAACTAGTACAATCTTTGTGAAAATGATACTTGGAATGTAAAAAAATCATTTTACTACTTGTTAACAAACCCTGCATTTGCCGTATTTCAAACGAAACAAATATTTTTGTGACACCCAAAAACTAGAGATGCCAATCTCTCGACTTTTACATCTTCGCCTAAATTTAGATGATGTGTTTAATGTTGATTTGTAATTTTATCCATCTTCAAAAAATCAAAAGTTAAACGGAAAATAGGATATTATTAATTTACTATTTGGTTATCACACGGTAAAATGTTACATGCTACAAGCACACCAACACCAAATACGTATCAAATGTTAAAATTTTCTGAACTTTATTATTCCATAGCTTTGAAATTCTCTATCTATTATGATAAAGTTGCATCCCGCTGCTCAATGCCAAGCAGAATATTCAGCTGCAATAACTCAGATTTCAGGCTGCAAAATAAAATAACACATTAATCTCAACGCCAACTTCCACGACAGTTCTAGCCGTTGTACAAAATATTCTATGATGATTTTTAACTATCGTGAAGAGACGATCTTGGCATAATGGACCAGATCGGTGCATTATTACGTAAAAATTGTGCAAATTCGACGCATGAAAAATGAAAGCCGGATATAAACTTTTACCTTATTTTACTTTCGGCATCAAAATTTGAGAGCATCAATGGGCCTCTTCCCTTCCTGAAATAACTGGAAATAATTACCAGTGTAATCTATTATACTTTTGTATAATTTGGGATTTTTCTCATCGATAAGCCCTTCAGCTGGTTTAACTTCACCGGTTGCGTCAGGAGCGAAGAAAACAGCAATTGTCATTCTCTCTCTTTCTCGATTTGTTGCAACCCTGTGAATTGGGCTCTTGAATATGCCATTAGTCATTATCTGCAGGCATCATTAAATAAAGGGTCGAATCATGGTCAAATTAGTGGTAAAAAAAAAAGAAAAAATTGACGTGAAACAGTTGGTTCTTAGGTTATTTGAACGAATTTTAGATTTTCATCTTTGACCTACAACTAGTTCTATTTTTTTATGGTTGAACAGGCCAATTCAATCAAGTTTGATGATATTGGGAAAAAAGAGTGAATAGACAAGTTCTATAATCTCATATTGCATCTACATTAATATATTTGGTACACTAAATTGAACACGTAAACAAACTTCTTGGAAAAATTATTGTCCCCCATTTTTTCATAATGTAGTTTATGATTGAGATATAAAGTATGAAGTAATTAGTATCGTCTAAGTGACAGGAATGTTGAAGTAAAGTTCATCAAGTCACTTTTATAAATAGCAAAAGGTAATATAAAAAATGACCCGTATGATAATTTTTCATTATTTCTTCACTTTGTTACCGTAATTATTATTTTTATTAAATTTAGTAAAGGTTTTCTTGCAATGAATTTCATCAATCATCATTCAACATAAAAAAAAATTACAACCACTTGAAAAGTGGTATTATAAAGTCGTTAGGTGACCACTTTTCTTAAAGAAATATTAGAAAATCTTGTGCCGTCATATTAAAATAAAATAAACGTATTTTTAAACATTTTTGTCATTTGATCGTCATAGAAAGTCTAATTAGCAATAGTGAATTTTTTAAGCTAATGTGTAAACATAAAGACTTATTTACCTCGATTTGGTCGCCAACGTTAACAACAATAGCATTCGGAACAATCCGAACTTTATACCATTTATCATCTTTAAGTGCTTGAAGACCTTCAACTTCTTTATCTTGCAAGAGATAAGTCATTGCAGATGCATCTCCATGTGCTTTGGCAGCAAGAACAAGATCAGGTGTAGGGCATGGAGGATATAAGTTGAATCTTGCAAGAGCTATTGGATTCTCTCCATACTGTTTTAAGAAACAATCTTCTTCCAAACCCAGTGATTTTGCCATGGCCTTGAACAAAATCTCATTAACATTCTCTAATTTGGCTCTAAGATCTAGTAAAATTTGCCTACAAAATTTTAAAATATAATTAAAAATAGTCAAACTAATAAAGGACAAAAATTATCCCAAGTGTTTAATTGTAGAATTATACTAAAAAGAGAGAGGATGGCACAATTTTCAGTAAAAAAAAAAGTTGTAAATTGATTCTTACTTTTAAATTACTTAATTTTACTAACATGAATTCTAATGATTCTTTTTCCTTTTTCCATTTCCTTTTTCCTTATAGAATTTAGTAAGTAACTTTTAACCGTGCCTAAATCCTAACGCATGTTTGCTTATGCTCACGAAGAATTAAAAGTTAATGTTAAATAACTTTTTATTATTAAATTTGCATTATTAGCTTGCATTACTATTTGATTAGTAACTAAATTTTAACTTCAATCAAACCTAGAAGATCAATACAAGACTCTCTTAAATGCATGGTTAAAAGGATTTGGTCTGCAGCAATGCAAAAGGACCACCTTTTTTTTTTCTTTTTCTTCTTCTATCGGTCTGAGTTAAGAATATTGTATAAAAGTGTCATTGTTGACAGATCAATAATCTTTCAATATTTACCTAAAATTTGTAGGGTTTTCAGGCCACACTTTCATATTCCTCTTGTTCTCAGGCTTCACATGGAGATACAATCTGTCATTCCAATCAAGTGTTTGGTTCTCCGAGTATACGGTGTCGTTTCCGTAGCCATCCATATCATCAACATCTCTTGCATATTTCTTCTTCTCTTCCATCGGAAGTTTGAAAAATTTCCTGGTCACATCATGTACTTCATCAAGAAATGAAGTATCTATCCCATGATTGATTGCCTGAAATACCAAAATTTTGTGTTGCGAATTTCAATTAAAATTAAAAAATTAATATCCTGTGCCCAAATAATAAAAAAGATCTAGAAGTTGTGTTCAATGGCCATTTAGGTAGTAGACACGAATATGGCCGGATGATCAAATTGTGTACGAACCTGAAAGTACCCACAGGAGCTAAAACCAATTCTTAGTTTTTTGAGTTCTTCTTCAGCTTCAGGTGTTGAAGAATTCAGAAGGCTGAGATCAAGAACTGGAATATCAAGATATGGAAGCTCAGAGGCGGAGCCTCCAAGGCCTTCTTTGCGGATATATTTCTCCGGCGGCGCACTAGTGCTTATGGCCAGTTCTTCGACTGCTTTGGCAAGTAAAGGGACTGTGGCGGAAGATACGGCAGCCATTTCCTTTCTTTTTTAATGGTGAAAATGGGTGATTAATTGCAGACAACGAGACGGCATTAAAATAGGTCTATTTCCACTGTATAGTACCCAACAAAATGGGTTTTGCTTGGGCGTATGCATGGGGTTCAACGGAACCCCACAGACAATCACACGAGTTGGGTCCTCCTGGGACCCACCTCAATAAAAAAAAAAAAAAATTACCCCATCCCTCTCTCATGTACACCAAGCAAAACCCAACAAAATATGTACCTAATATTATTGTCGTGGAATTAAGCAGGAAATTATTTATTTATTTATTTTAATTCTTTAGGGCATATTTGCGAGTTATTTTTTTTCCACAGATTTTGACCCATTTTGAAGGGTTGGAAAAATAGGTATTTACTGGATTTTTTGGGCATCGATTTTGGATGACTTAAAAATAACTCAAAATCGGTGTAGTGTAATTTTGAACGATTTTATTGACCCACAAAATTGACGAGTTTTAGCTGTTTCTCATATTCTCTTTTAATTTTACCATTTATAAAATAATTATTTTCAACAAATATATTTTATTCAAAGCTAAATTGTAAACAAAAATATATTAATTAAAAAATTATTTATCATTTAAAATAATATTGTAATTACAAAAATACTTACACTTAAAAAATATCATTGTAAGATAAGAAAAATTACATTATTAATAAAAAATTACTTATAAGTAAAAAATCACTTTTCTGTAAATAAATTGCTATAAAATAAAAATACTATTAATAGACAAATTCACTTATAAAAATATATATAAAAAAGTTATTTATAAGTTATTTTACCAAGAGATATATACGTAAATTTATTCTTTAAAAAAGCTTTTAGATCCGGTGAATAATAAATTTTTAGACATAAGTTGAAAAAATTTTAAAATCGTTATTAAAACTACTCAAAATCGTTTAGCTCATAAACGCTTAAAATCGGTATTTTAGAAAACGCTCATAATCGGTACGGCGAAATTCCCAAGCAGGCCCTTTGGGTAAAGAGGAGGTTTTTTCTTTTCTTTTTTTGCAAAGATACAAACTTTAAACTTTTGAATCCAATTAAACGAAGTTTTTATTTGTCAATCAAATAACAAGAAAGTTAATTTTTTCGTCAATAAGATATCATGAGTGAGTCATTCAATAATACATTAAGTCCTTATTGGCTCTTAATTTTTTAGAAAATTCATTTTTCTCTTATTTATTTATAATTACATATTTTTCAATAAAATAATATTATACGTAAATTCAAAAATTTTATTTATTTTTAATAATACATTTTATATTAAATTAATGTTTTTTATTTTAAAAAGTAAACTCAAACATGCATTAAATTAGTTCATTGACGTAAATCACGTCATGCCTAAAAAGTAGATAAAGTATTAACTCAAAATAACTTTTAAAGGATGACAATAAAGAAATGAGTTAATTCAACGTAATCACAATTTTATTCTTGATAATTAAAGACTGATTTTCAAACCCTTGATTTTCTTTTCATATTTAAAGTCCAAACTTCAATTTCAAAGTTTGGACTTTTAGCTATGGAACAAATAAATGTCATCATAGAAAATTATACATGGCGGCTAGCGATGCGTAATAATTTGAGTTTGAGTAGATACAAGATAAGGCTAAAAATTCCAAACGTACAGGATGTCACATTTGAAAGTGTCACTCATCAACTTATTTCGTTGATTTTAATTTATTATACAAAGGTAATTTTGGACTTTTTAGTCTAGGTATAGAATTATTCAAAGTTTGTAATATAGTCTATAGTACATTAATCTAGATGTCTCGAATTTTATAATGAGAAGGGTGGTGTAGAAAAGATTCATTACATTCAATAGTCAGTTTGAAAGTCATTAGAAATCAAAGAGATCCTATACCCAACGTATGATGACGAAAAGTATGACTAGAATAAATGAAGTGTAATTCCTTAGCTTTAAGATTGTACTCCATGTTACTCCACGCCTTAGAGGCTCGAAGAGCATCTGCCACGTGACAAGCCACGTAGGCAGAAGCCAAGAAGAAATCAAAACAAGACTGGAGTCCTTACTCTGTAAGGCCAAAGTCCCTGAAGAGGCACTGCCAAGAGGACGAAGTACTCCAACTTGGGATTATTTTTTTATCCTTATCAATATGAAGTCCATGCATTACATAAATAAATATGTTTAGACTTGGGGAACTATTGTTACTCCACGCCTCAGAGGCTCGAAGAGCATTCGCCACGTGTCAGGACACGTAGGCAAAAATCCACAAGAAAGTCAAACAAAGACCCACGAGGTCAAAATATGAAAAGGTCAATCAAAATCGAAGTTATTGCTCTACAAGCCGAAGTACTTGCTGAAGCGGACCTCAAAATCTAAGTCCTTGTCGACGCACTGCCTAAAGAAGCAAAGAGAGGAGTTGAAGCTTTTCACTTAGAGAACCACCTTGAAAGATCACTTCGAGGCTCTAAACTGATTCGAGGCTCATGAAGCCAACGTAGTTCCTCATAAAAGATTTGAAGATATCTCTGAAGTGATTGATGTAACGCTTGTAATAAAGTTGTCAGTGTGTCAGCCTATTGTATAGGACGGCGACCCCTTATCAATGCATTAATTGAATGAATAGACAGTGACATGATGCCCCGATAAGGGAGATGAGACTACGTGGTTCTGATCTAATGGACACCACGTCGACCAATGTGGTCTTCTTGTAACTAAAAATGAGGTTGGATAATTGATTGAAAAATTGACAATCATATATTCGAAATACACACTTAAACTCTTGAAAGAAGGATATTAGCATTTCATATATCCTTCTATATATTTCTATTTTGTTGTTACATAGATTAGTTTGATTTCAACCTTGCGATTGTTATTAGTGCGATTGCTTTTGTTTCACCCGTTGAAGCGCAAACATTTTTGTTTCTCGTCGCAAAGTACCTCCCGCCTCAACCTCTGACATAGCAAAACAGAATACTAGAACCCAACTGTACAAAACAAATTTTCTCTTGTAGAATTCTTCCTTCATTCCTTCTAGAGAGTTCTCCTTTCCTCCTTGTTGACATATAGTCAAATGCTGATGTGGCTCTTGTTGAATATGCTATTGACTATTTTGATTCTCCAACTTGTCAGCAATAACTTCCAATAGCCCCCACAAGATGGGAGAGTATAAATAAGTCCATTACTCCCATCTTCAAGTAAAAACTTTGAGAACTTAAGGATTTGGTAAGGATGTCTGCTATTTGTGATCTACTAGATACATGCATAGTAACAATGTTTCTATCTTGAATTTTATCTTGAATTAAATGACAATCGAGTTCTATATGTTTGGTCTTTTCATGAAAGATCGGTTTGTAGCAATGTGAATAGCAAACTTATTATTATCACAATAAAGTAAAGTAGCTCGAGGATGAGTTACATATAAGTCTTCAAATAAATATCTAAGCTATGTCAATTCACAACATAAATTGGCCATGGCTTTGTACTCTACCTATGAAGAGGATCTAGAAACAACATGTTGCTTCTTAGACTTCCAAGATACCAGTGATTCTCCAAACTAAACACAATATCTTGTCGTTGACTACCGGTATTAGGACAAGCGCCCCAATCTGAATCGCTATATCTATGTAACTGTAGCTTTGAATCTGTTGGATAAAATAACCCTTGGCCTAGAGCTCTTTTGACATACCTTAGAACTGTGTGTTGTGTGTAGATGTAAAACTCGAGAACTTTCCATGAATGGGCTCAATAATTTGACTGAATAGAAGATATTAGGCCTAGTTATTGTTAAGTACAATAATTAACCAACAAATCTCCTATAAAGTGCTGGTTCAGGAAGAAGCTCTTCTTCACCTTTGGTCAATTCACATTTTTATCCAAAGGGGTCCTAGCAGGTGTTGAACTAATTGTCCTTAAGTCACTCAAAATGTCAAGAGCATACTTCCTCTGGCATTTATGAATACCTTGTGCAAACTTGGCCACCTCTATGCTGAGGAATTGTAATTAAATTTATCAAGATCTTTTATTCTAAACTTGTCGTGAAGAAAAGCTTTGAGATGATTAATTGTACTGATCCAATCGCCAACCATAATTAAATCATCAACATATACTAGGGCAACAGTAAAGGAATTGCTAGTACTCTTAGTAAATAAGTTATAACCATACATTGAATCAACATTGCTCAATAACAAACTTATAAAGTTTAGAGTAATATCGGCGCAATGCTTACTTCAACCCATACAAGCTTTTTTGAGTCTGTATACTTTTTTGGTGTCACCGTTTGAGTAGCCAAGGAGAAGTTCCACATATATTTCTTCATCCAACTCACAATGGAAGAAAGCATTATTAATATCAAATTGAAAAAGATTCCATCCCTTTATTGACGCTACCGCTAACAAGATTCTAACTGTGACAAGTTTAACTACGGGTAAGAAGATCTCATGGTAATCGAGGCTTTCTTATTGTGTATGCCCTTTAGCAACAAGTCTTGTTTTGAATATTTCTATGCTACCATCTGTTAGACAAGTGTTTCAGTACTGGATACTAAATAATTCAAGACAGGTACCGTATATGCAATACAGATACCGTATATGCAACAGTTACCGTATATGCAATGATTTAGACACCGAATTTTCACATACCGATTTTGTATATAACAGATTCAATTATACATAACAGATTTATTAATCTAGCAATTGAAAAACGAATTAAAATTGAAAAACAAATGAGACAGTAAACTTTTAATCCGAGGCCTGTGTTACACAGAGTTTCCTTAAAACAGATTCGCCTCCTCGTCGTCTGTACTTGAGGTTTAAATCGAGCGTCTGTTTCCCAGGATAAAACGGTAAAACTAGTAGATATTGAGCACCACGGAAACTACTTCGGCGAACTAATTTAGTGCATGAACAATACCACCACCAAGACTCGAACAGGAAAAAAATAATGCATAAAGAACTCGAAAATATATTTTCAGATGAATTCGTATGTGTAAAAAGTGGAAAAACATGACATATATACACTGGCTCTTGAGAGTGTAACTTGCCCATTCACTTAACGACAATTAATATAGGAGTTTGAACCGTTTCAAAAAATGAAAAATCAGTTCAATAAAATAAAAATGTAGTAAAACGTGGACACTCCTAAGGGGCCAATTTTGCTCATTTCGGTCCGACATTCGTGTGCACAGGTCGCACCCGCACACAAGTTCAAGATTCAAAGCCTATTTCGGTCCATGATTTGCACCCCCTGCACGCACACGTAGAGAGAGCCTCTATGCTACACATGATTACACATTTCTAAAGTGCAACCATATTTAAAGTGGTTTTTGTTTTCATCCACCTATGTGGGACAAATACATTTCTAATTTTTCCACAAATATAAACTCCTTTTAAGTGGCACACCTTGAGCTTCAATTTCTCATTCACCCGAACATCAATTTTGACAAGTAAATATATAATTTCGATATACTCACAGGGGAGAACACAAATCAATCTTTATCTTCCAAAATAGCCAAACGGATCCCACTCAAAACTCATGCCAATATCTCATTTTTTCCAACACCATCAGCATTAAATTTAATTTTGTACATTCATTTACACCCTATTGTTTCCTCATTAGGAGGTAAATCAATTAAAATCTAAGTGTCACTAAGTTCAAGAGCTTCCATCTCAACTTTTATGGCTGCAGACCATTCGGGGGAATTTTTGGCTTCTTAGTAATTTCTAAGTTCAGACTGGGAAGTGATAGAGGTTACAAAAGCTTTATGTGGAGTTGAAAACTTTTCATATGAAATACTAGCATTGATAGGGTAGTGATTACCCAAGGAGTTTTGTCCCTTTAGCTTGTCTAACTCTTGAGATGGATAAAGAGAGGAAGCCTGTTGACATATGAAGTCTTAGAGATGTGCTGGTGTCCTTCAAATTCTTATCGGCCTGCAGGACAAATGAGCAACAAAGGTGGCATTTGACGGCGAATCAAATGTATTAAGGTTTTGAGGATCAAAATTGAGTCAGATTAAGGTTCATCATGGTCAAAAGTTTGTGGAATGTCTTCCGCGAGTTGTGTGCTTTGAGAATATGTCTCTAGTAAGTCAACATCATGACAAATATTTGGAATTGGCGTGGTAGTAACAATTTCATTGTGGAGAATAGGGTTTTGAGTGAAGCTAAAATTGTTTTTAATCTGATTGGAATTAAGTGTTAATGGTGGAATCCTCACTTTTGAAAGGAAAAAACATTTTCACAAGAAATCACATTCCTAGAGACAAAGATTCTCTTGGTTTCAAGGTTTAACAAAATATATCCCTTGATCCCAAAAGGATAGCCTATAAACACACATCTTTTTGCTCAAGGATTAAATTTGTGTCTTCCATTGACAATAGTAGTAGCAAAGGTTAGACATCCAAAAACGTTGAGGTGAGTTTAGTTCGACTTTTCGTCGAATAGGATTTGACAAGGGCTTTTGTCATTCAACGTGGAAGGGGATGTCCTATTTATGAGAGATGTACAGTAATTAAAATGCAATGGTTCCGATATTTCAGAGAAATTCCACTTTGAAACTTTAAAAAGCTCTTGCTATGTTGAGAAAATGTTGGTGTTTTCTCTCAACAAAAATGTTTGTTAAGGTGTTTCAACACGTTTTGTGGTGTATAATACCCAGTTTTAGATAGAAATCTTTCATATTAAACTCTCTGACATTTTTAGTTCAAATAGTCTTAACTTTGATTTCAAATTGTGTTTCTACCATAGAAATTTTTTGAAGAGTAGTAGTAGCATCAAATTTCAGTTTTAACATATATGCCCAAGTACATCTACTAAAATCATCCACAATTGTTAAGAAATATCTAAAACCATATCTGCCAGTCTCATTGCAAGGACCCCCAAATGTCACAATACAATAGCTCAAAGTATTTTTCAACTTTATAAGTACTTACAGGAGAAGGTAATTTGTGTAATTTAGTTAAATGACATATAGAGTAAGGTCTGTCACTAGAAGACTTGGAAAAATGAAAAAGAAAAATTCCCTTAAGTGCAGGGATTCTTTCACAGAATCTCCACAGCAGCACCTGATTTGCAGATAGTTATTTGAACTTGGTTTGGCACCCATTATTTTTTTAAAAAAAATTCTCTTTCTTAATTATAACCTCACATTCTCCAAATAAAATAATATTACACACAAATCTAAAACTTTTCATTACTTTTCAACCACACATTCTTACATCAATCACTATTCCAAAATTTATAATACACCCAAAATGAGTGCCAAACACATGCTTGGTTTTTTGTCATCTACCAATGAATCTGTGCCATGTTGAATCCTGTAAAATTTCTATGAAAATTCCCATGTACCTATAGCATTACTCAAATGAAAATCACCATCAATACTAAGATTAGAATAGGAAGAGTGTCCTAATCTATAATGATAAAAAATTTGGGCATTGTTGGTCACTAAAGCAGAAACAGGAATGGAAGACAGAATATTTAACTTGTTGAAGAGATCTAATGGAGCTGAAGAAGAAACCTCATCACGCATCGTATGGTACAGCCCTTCCTTGACTTCACCCATGCCAATTGTTTTCCAAGCTGAAAGGTCCTAGATATAACAATAATGAGAGGAAATTTTGCCAACAGTTAAACATTTGAGCTATTTTCTTGGTAGAAATTAGATTAAATGAAAAATTAGGTACACAAAGGACATCTCGAAGAATCAAGGTATTTGTAATGCTCATTTTCCTATATGAGTAACAAGAATCATGTTACCATTTGGTAAAGCAACTAAGAAACTTCTACCTAAATAGAAGAGAACAGTGAGATGGAACAGATCATATGATCTGTTGCCCCTGTATCTAAAATCCAAGGAACATCTAAGATGTTAGAAGGTTTTGATTTAAAAGCAGACATACACAGATATATACCAGAAAGTTGATGTATACTTTCATTAGAGGAAGAAGAAGCAAAAATACTCTCAGCATTGTTGGCTAAGTGGGTCAGATGTTGAAGATTTGTGACTGGTTTGAGGAGAGCCATAAATTGCGAGTATTATTCTTGACTTAATAACACTTGTGATTTGTCATTCACCATTTCCTGTGTAGGAGGTGAGAATGCAGTTGTTTGATTTGTTGAGGATCTATTCTTTCCATTGAATTTGTGGCCTTAATCCCCATGGCTTCGTAATTCATGAGCTCATCCAAAAGGGTTTTGAGTTTTGAAAAATAAACACTCACGGAGTCTTGATTTTGTGGTAGCGTGGTTATGGCTTGTTTGATTTTGAAAATTCGAGGCACATTTTGCTGGGCACAGTGTTGTTCTAGTTCAATCCAAAGCTAGTGTGCCATCTCGGCTTATGTGGTTCTACACTTGATGTTGATGGCCATCACGTTCTACATCCCAGTAATCACAATATCATTGCAATGCAGCCAATGTTCCATGAGAGGTTCTTTGGGTTTTGGCTTTGGCTCTGGTTTGAATTTGGGTTGCGGGCATCAGAATCCTCCATTTCCAGCTTTGATACCATTTCAAGAAATACAAAACAATGTATAGAATTTCAGATAAATGTTTGGGCAGAGTGATTGGAGAAAATGCTACAAAATTGTATTGATTCTCATTGATCGTTTCTGTACCTAAAAGCAGTGTATATATTCACGTGACAATAATCTTCTCACAGCTGTACAAAGAGTTTACAGAATTTAATGTAAAATGTTTATTCAAAATAGATAGTGCAAGATATTGGGGAATTATCATTATAAAATATAACAAATTATTTTCAAAAGTTAAATAATTTATTTAGAATCATTTACAATCTTTTCGAGTTTTTTTTTTTTTTCATGGTAGACACATTAAATCACAATCAAATACCCATTATACAATCATATCGTCCTTTGAGAACAAACACCAACCTCTAGTACATGATTGTCGTACATACAATGTAAATTATATGAACAAATGCTCAACAAATAACGACATACATGAATATATGCCTGATTTCCTATCATTTGTTTTATTGTGATCTCATTCTTAAAATTCACATCTCTCATAAACATCTCGGCTTATTTGTCTTTTATCTTTTGGACCCTGAATCTCAATACATGGTAGCATATGAGCTCAAATGCCAATACGACACATAACTTGCACAATTTCCAATGCTTATGGTCTGAAGTAACACATATAAAACATGATTTTCTTAATGTATGAAATGCTTATCATTTTGATCTGCAATCACAATCACAATGCCAACAAGAACAACTCCCGACATTGTCCGTATTCCAATGTCAAACCCCAAACACCCTATCACTTGCTATCCTTAGGGCCTACTTGAGAGTTTCGAGGTACTGGTAATGAGCGCTTTTTAAAATACTGATTTTGAGCGTTTATAAGTAAACCAATTTTGAATTGTTTTAATAGCAATTTTTAAAAAGTCCAACATATGCTTGAGAATTTATTATTCACCAGCTCTGAATTTTTTTCAAATAAATAAAATAAAATTACATATATGCTTCTTATTGAAATTTTCAATTTATAGTTTCATGTACGAGTTTTTTACTCATAAGTGATATTTCACTTATAGGTAATTTATTTACATATAAGTTGATATTTAATTTAAAACTTTAAATAAATTTAAATATTTACTAAAAATTTTGAGTTAGTATTTTTCACTTTATAAGTAAATATTATAATTATTAGTTGATTTTGTACTTTTATATAATTTTTAAGTGAATTTTTGCCTTAGTGGTATTTTTATTTTATAAACAAAATTGTTTACATAAAAGTGATTTTTATCTTATAATTAATATAAGTAATTTTTTAATTATAATGTAATTTTTTGCCTATAAATAATTTTTTTGGTTAGTATATTTTTTATCTACAAGTCAATTTTGAACAAAATATGTTGGATGAAAATAATTATTTTATAAAGAGCACCATTAGAAGAGAATATAAGAAACGACCAAAATTTGTCGGTTTGGTGGATTGAAAGAACCGATCAAAACTATACTACACCGATTTCATGTGGTTTTTAAACCATCCAAAAATAGTGCCCAAAAACCATGGCAAGCACCTATTTTTTCAGTCCATCATAAACGGTATCACCCAAAACTAGTTTAAAAAACTCCCAAACGGGCCCTTAATGATCTTCGAAGCCTTAAGCTATATCTCTATCCCATATGAAGAATAATATGGGATAATCGTAGGGCAATTCTCTTATATCTAATGTTATCTTCTCATTCGAGATGTCATCTCTGACTCTGAGTATTCACTATCATTTCTTACTTTCGATATCCTTCTTTTATGAGCTACTAGTAAGACGCACATGTAATGTACGTGTCATAGTATAGTTGGCTATATAATAACGTAAATACTAAAAAAAAAATTATTTATCTTAAGTATTAGTTACATTAAACTTAAAATACTGAAAATGATAATAGGTGATAAAAATAATATTAAGAGATTTGATTCAAAACTTATTTTCTAGACTTTGCGTTTGAAGGTCTCTCTGTTCTTTTTAAAGAAAAGACAGGGCATAGATAATTAGGTGTTGATGCCCTGCTAAAGAGATAATAAAGTTTAACATAACCCTCATTTTTCTACCTATTGAGGTAAGGCATTATGTCTACTTCATCTCGTGCTCATAGAATCTCCAATTAAATGTATCAGTTGCACCAATATTTAATTTCTTTACCAAGACCTTATCCAAGACATATGTAGTCAAAACTAATTAATTAATGATAATA
>CAIGRN010084265.1:0-18858 GCA_903798345.1 Fraxinus anomala | reverse complement strand
ACCAAACGCACGCTCAATAACGTTCTGACATGACTAGTGATGGAAATTGAACAGCTCCCGTGCATTTCGGAACCGATGGCGTTGTCCTTCTCTTGCGTTGCCGAATTCTTGAAAATGATATTGGATGTCGAAGCCCTTATACGGAGCCATGTACCCGGGCCTGTGTGCGAAACCAGAGTCAACCAGGTAGTATTTACCGTACGCGGGTTCGGGAAAATTTATGTCATGACTATGTACAGCACGAGCCAATATTCGACTGTCGTGGGTGTTTCCTGTTGTTCCCAACAGTACAAACGTAAAATAAAAATTGAAATCACATGCGACAAGTACATTCTGGGTTGGAATCCCATTTCTCCCAATGTAATTCTCGGAGGGAGGGAATTTGTGACAGATTCATTACCTGGGGGATAGGGGAAGTGGAGAATGATGCCGGCACTAGTTCTCAGCCACAGGCGCACTGCTTTTCAGCCTTGATGTGGTCCAATGTTAACTGGTGACAGTGAGCTCGCAGCAGTCCGAAGAAGTTGTGGAAGAGGAAGTGGTAGGTGGAAATGGGGTTGGGTGAAACTGGAGTGAAGGTGCAGATAGAATTGTGGCAAAATCGGAAGGAAATTACAACGGGAGGAAGCTTGACACTGTTGGTAGCGAGCCTTCATTTTTGACTTTCTTAAAAGCATGTCAAGGAGCACTGTTCTGGAATTAGAAATGGGCCAAAAAAAGGGGTTTCAAACACACGCCTAATCAAAGTTTAGCCACTAAACTTTGAAAATATCAAATTTTAGCCACTAAACTTGGAAAAATATTTTCAATTCCTTACTGAACTTTGAGGTGCTTGAATTTTGATCACATGAACTTTGAGATAGTCGAAATTTGACCACTAAATTTTGAAAATTGTCTACTATTGCTCACTATAAATTTGAATTTAATTATGCAACTGTTTATCTCCTTTTAAAACAAAAATCTTTAATTTTCATACTTATTTTAATCGTAAATTTATATAATAAAATATTGTAAACGTAAATTCAATTTTTTCCCTGTTTTTAACCACATATTCTCTAAAAAATCACTATTTAAAACTCTTTTTCCTTTTTAAATAATGACCATCAAACATGGACTAAAATTCGAGGTTGTGTTCGATGGATATTATTGAGAAAAAATATATTTTAAACAATGATACGATGGAAAATATATGATTAAAAAGTAAGAAAAAATTGTTGATGTGATGAAAAATATTATTTTATTGAAAAATGTGTAGTTGAAAATGAGTTATGAAATAATGTATTTTGAAAGAATATGTCTCAAACAGGAGCCTAAATTAATTTAATTTTAACAATAAATATATTGTGTGTTTCATTGTAATTAATAGTCACTTCCTTTGCACAACTTTGCAAGCATTGTCTATACCACTAGGAATTATTACTCAATTACACAGTAGTTAATTTTAATTTATTTTTTAAGCTATTTTCATCGTAATAATTGAATTTTACGACGAAACACTTGAAACTCCTAAAATTCGTGTGGTAATTGCCATGATGTGAATGGCAAGTTACACGATCTAAGTCTTTATATATATATCTCTCGATTTTTTTTTCAGTTTTCAATATGCGAATTTCATCTGAAAATTCATCTGCATACAATTCGAGTTTGTCTTCGTTTTCAGTTTCGAATTTCATCTGAAAATTCATCTGCATACAGTTCGAGTTGGTCTTCGTTTTCAGTTTCTATTTCAGTCTTTTTGGTGATATTGTTCGGGCACTAACTCAGTTTGCCGGAGTAAAATTTGTGGTGTTCAGATTCTATTGTTCTGTCATTGTATCTTGGGAAGTAGACGCTTAAATTATACCTCAAGCACGTACGATGAGGGGGTGAATCTGTTTTAAGGAAACTGTGTGTAAAACCATTATCTAAGTACTTGAAATACTTTTATAACAATATTTTCAATATATTACCCACGTAACCTGAGAATGTAAAAACCTTCGAATTTCATCTGAAAATTCATCTGCATACAGTTCGAGTTGGTCTTCGTTTTCAGTTTCTATTTCAGTCTTTTTGGTGATATTGTTCGGGCACTAACTCAGTTTGCCGGAGTAAAATTTGTGGTGTTCAGATTCTATTGTTCTGCCGTTGTATCTTGGGAAGTAGACGCTTAAATTATACCTCAAGCACGTACGATGAGGGGGTGAATCTGTTTTAAGGGAACTGTATGTAAAACCATTATCTAAGTACTTGAAATACTTTTATAACAATATTTTCAATATATTACCTTGCATTGGACTCTTACATTTTTGGAAAAAATGCAATTTTTTTCCTGTTACAACAATTTGATTAGTAATTTTTTTTGCCACTTCCTATTTCATAATTCTGAATTGTGCCTAGATTCTCTCGTATGGGGACAACCTTAAGTGGAGGTTTGGGATATAAATATCAATAGGAGATTCCTCATTGATTCTGTGTTAGTACCTGCATGATTATTATTTTTTTTTTGGAAGAAATAAAGTTGAAATCTGGTTGATTTTATTGTTTGAAGATTGTAAAATTATCTTGTTATGAGAGATTTTGCGCTTATTGTGACTATTGTTCCATTTCCCACCTTCTCAGTTGTGGTTGTTACTCGACACCCGGTTTTGATTTTCTATTGCTCTATGTAGTTCAGGGATGAAATGTCCATACAATATTCACCACTTTATGAAGATTCAGATGACTCAAGATCATGAGACTTCTACAAACACTGGCTCTTTGCAGCCTGAAAGCGTACCAACCAGTCCTGTATCTCCCTACAGTTGCCAAAAACCTCAGAAGTGGATTTGCATTAGGCCCTCCTAGTACTTCATATCCTTCACATGGCTGCATTGGCCCTTCTATGACACTCACATCTACAACGCTTGGATGCTGAGGGTCATTTCCCGTCTTCTCCCAGTGACATATGCCACTCAGCAGACTTTAAGGAGGAATCTGTACGGATGAGAGCACGACCTCTAGGGTCATCACAATTGCTAAGAGGTTTATCAATTTGTATCCGCTTGTTGCAAAATTTTGTCTCTATGCCAAGGGGAGACTGGAGTCCAATATTATATATCGAACATGGGTGATTTCAATTCCCCTGACTCAACAAGTGCATCCCATCAAGTTCCTGAGCAACCATTTCCTCTTCAAACATGTGTTGTGGAGGATGACATACTGTGTTTGCTTCGGACATTATTGTTGGGAATCCTTGGTTTATTTGCCAAGTTATTACATGAGCAGTTGATGTCAGTTTGAGCTAAACGAATTGTTTGACTTTTTAACATTCACTCTTTTTATTTTTCTTAATTATATGGACTGCTCTTCATATTTGATTTATTTATTTGCAGTAAATACCAAGTTTTAATACAATTCAAATATCTTAGTTCGGTTCTACTTCCATAGGTTGAACTTAAGAATATATGAGTTGTGTGAAGAATGAGTGGTCGGCTCTTCCTTGGTGGAACTCAAGAATGCCTGAGTTGCGTGAAGCATGAATGGTGGAATCAATGCGAAACAAACAAAGTGTTTAGACTTTAGATTAGATAAAGGACATGTTTAAATTCACGGAGACTCAATGAATTCACAGTTTCAAGTAACATAACGAATGGACTTTTGGCCGTTACTAGTTAAATATGTTCTAAAACAAATGTTACAGTATGTTCGAAAATTATTTATAAACAATTTAACTTTTACGTAGATAGTACTTATAAATTTCATTAAATGCATATAGAAAATAATTTTAATGTGTATAATGAGTGAGCTGCCTAACATAGGCTAAATAATCCAATTTGAATAAGAATGACTAGTGGCTCTCTCTTTTAAATTTTTAAAATAAAAGGAAAAAATATTTTGTAGAAGTCTCCAGGCACGAGAAACTTTGACCCACGTCACCCGCTCAATTGGAAAAGGAGAATTAGATTCGACACGTGTCTTTTTATTATTGGTCAGAACAAGTTAGAACGTACTCTCATTGGTTATGCTCCTCTACACCACGTAGCAATATGTGTGAATTCAACTTTCTGCAAAGTAAACAGTCGGTTCGGCATTTTCTTAATAATAATAATAATAATCTAAGAGTGCTCAGTAACATATACATACACAAATCGAAATATAGATTTTTTTTTGAAGCAATTATCAAAATCTCTAGAAGTTTCTATGAATTTTTAAATCCGATTTTTAACCCTAGATCTTGGAGTGGAAGAGTCCGCATTATTTGATCTTCGTGTCATAACGATATGGCGCATCGAAGATCAAAATTATTGTTTTTCTGCATTTTGTCATGCTATGTAATTGTCATTGCTGCGTAAGTATCAGTACATTTTTGATACAGTAGTAGTTGTAATTTTGTATTCATAATGTGAACTGTACTGTAATGACTAGATTTTTTGAATTGTTTCCAGGAAGAGTTATTATGATATTCTGCAAGTGCCGAAAGGAGCTTCGGATGAGCAAATAAAACGAGCCTATCGAAAGCTTGCATTGAAGTATCATCCCGATAAGAATCAAGGAAATGATGAAGCTAACAAGAGATTTGCAGAAATCAATAATGGTATTACTATATATCTGTTCTATAATCCGTATTTTATTATTTCGTTTATTGAAAAGATATGACCGTATTGATTGCTTGGACTTTTAAAGCTTATGAAGTCTTGTCGGATAGTGAAAAGAGGAGTATATACGATAAGTACGGTGAAGAGGGTCTTAAACAGCATGCTGCGAGTGGTGGTGGCAGAGGTGGGGGAATGAACATTCAAGACATTTTTAGCTCGTAAGTTTATACGTCCATATGTTGCTTTACTTCTTTCTGCTTTGGGTATATGTGCTATGATTGTTAGCTCTTTCCTTGGCCACTCATCACCATTCTTTTGTTATTTTTATTGCCGATCCATCTGGAAGTGAGTGGTTCCCTTCTAGTTAGAATTTGTTGTTTGTTTCGTAGAACATTTTGAGATAATTATCTTGCAATTTGCGCTTGATAATATTTATTGCGTGGCTGTCAAGTCCAATAAAAGTCTTCTTGTGCATTTAGTTTCCATGCCACAGATCCGTCATACAAAAAATGAAATAGAAAAAATGAAGACTTCCATGGTCATGGCAAAATATCCAACCATAACTGGAGATAATTAAATCTTTTCACAGAGGCGCAGTGTGTGTAGTTGGTACTTGTGGTGGCAGTGTTTATTTATCGAGTATTTGTGCTTAACTATTAACACTGATTAGTGCTGTGAGGTTTGCTTGTAGTTCCTGTAAGCACTTAAGAGTTTAAGCATTGTAAGCTCAAACAGTTCGCATATCAGGTGCTTCAATCCATTAAAAAAGATAAGGCATCCTCTCTTCTTCTTTTTTTATTCATTCTATTTTTTGAGCAACTATAAGCACTTCCACTTTGTCACATAAGCTTTAAGAGTTAAGAGGACTTAAAAACGTAAAATGCTTATAAGCACCACTTTTGTTAAGCAATGGCAGACTCCTGCATGTTTAAATCCACTGGGAGTTTCTATCGTCTATATCTGTTTCTAGCCAACTCTATCTGGATGGTGGAAGGATGTTAATCAGTCTTCTCTTACCTTTATATTGTTTGCAATGATTGCCATTCAACTCAGCCTATGGTCATTTGTTAAAGCCCTAGACCAACGTTCTCCAGGCATCATGGAACCAGGAACATAGTTACTTTTGCTAGTTGCAACATTATAGTTGAATGAAATAATACAAGTTGTTGAATTGGAAAACCTGTAATTCTATTTGGTTGTTTTGTTTGCTTTTCTCTGGGCTGTGCTGGAACTCTTTTCTTTTTTTTTTTTTCCATAAATTTTGTCCAAACTCTACATTGCTGACAAGGAATTTTTTTCCCAGTTTCTTTGGTGGAGGTCCAATGGAAGAGGAAGAGAAGATTGCGAAAGGTGATGATGTAATTGTTGAATTGGACGTGACACTAGAAGATCTGTACATGGGGGGTTCTTTGAAGGTAATGGACATATTGTTTTTGAAAGTACTGTAAAAACTCTAATATATAACAATATAAAGTCATACCTTTAGTTTCACACATGAATTATGACTCCAACTGAATGGTTGAGATAGTCTCGGATTCTTTTGTTTCAGCAAGAATATAATTGTTGCTCAAAATGGATGCTTTTGCTCTTTTTATTGACTAATTTATGAGGCAAAACATCATGCCAAAGGTTGGTCCTTCCATGCATTTTTCTTTTTTATTGTACTGCCAGATTTTACGTCCAAACTTTTGGCTAGCTTTCAGAGTCCAGGATTTAAGTTTGGCTTGCTTTCAGAAATTATTTTATCATCAATGAAAGATTCTAGAATAGTCTATTCAGAATTTTAAGAAGCTGTCATGATGACATTTTTGATCTATATAATTTTTAGCACTGCTCACATGGCATGATACATCTAATATTATATACTGCAAGATTGAGTTGGTTTTGCAGAATTCAAATTATTCAATTGAAACTACCATGTATCTAATTTACTTGCTCAGAAATTGATGTTGTTTGCGAGATCCATCAGGTGTGGAGGGAGAAAAACGTAATAAAACCTGCCGCAGGAAAACGGCAATGCAACTGTAGAAATGAAGTTTATCATAGGCAAATTGGTCCGGGAATGTTCCAGCAGATGACCGAGCAGGTATGTTTTCCGCATAAAAATAGTGCAAAATGGCTACGTGAATGGAAGGTGCCCTTCCAACTTGGTTGCTTTGGCTTTTGCATTAAGCTCTTGAATTCTTAAGCATTTTTTTTCCAGGTTTGCGAACAATGCCCAAATGTCAAGTATGAAAGGGAAGGCTATTTTATCACTGTGGATATTGAGACAGGCATGCAAGATGGACAAGTAAGCTTTCATTGGTTATGACTAGTTAACATCTTTGTTTTCATGCAAATCTATGTCTATATAATAAATTCATCTAATAAGCCATATTATGCTTTGGAGGGGGTCTATAGATAAATTCTCTTTACATATTTCTTTGCTCTGACGCATTTGTTTGTGATCTTCCTATGTGCATTAGTTTGTATTCTTTTCAAAGCACTNATGCTTTGGAGGGGGTCTATAGATAAATTCTCTTTACATATTTCTTTGCTCTGACGCATTTGTTTGTGATCTTCCTATGTGCATTAGTTTGTATTCTTTTCAAAGCACTCATTGCTTCTTTTCACAGGAAGTGGTCTTCTATGAAGATGGTGAACCAAAAGTAGATGGTGAAGGTGGAGATTTGAAGGTTTCATAGTTTGGCTTTTGTTTGGTTATGGACCTGCTTTTATTTAGATCTTTTTGGATGGCCATCCTGTCTCACTTGCTTTGCCATGTTTGGACAGTTTCACATTCGTACTGCACCTCATGATGTCTTTACAAGGGAAGGCAATGACCTCCGTACAACGGTTACAATTACTTTGGTAATGTTATTTTCATCAATTATTGCTTTCTGGTCAATTTGTTTCTGCATCTCTAGTTTAGGGTTTAGGGCCAAGTATGCTCTTCTATATAACACGGACACGCCGTACAACAGTTACAATTACTTTGGTAATGTTATTTTCATCAATTATTGCTTTCTGGTCAATTTGTTTCTGCATCTCTAGTTTAGGGTTTAGGGCCAAGTATGCTCTTCTATATAACACGGACACTTCAATTAGGGTAGCGTGTCCGTGTTGGACACGAGTCGATAGCGACACTTCTCGGACGCTCTACCGTTTTCTTTTTATATTAGAAATATTATATATTGTTAATTCAGAGTTATTAACAAGTAACAAATAGGTACTCATGTTCAACAAGAAAAATTAATAAAAAGTGTAAAACTAAATTTATACTACATAAATGAAGAATTTTTAAGAATTTAATCAACGTGTCGTGTCTGTACTTTTTTAAAAAAATTGCGTGTCGGCGTATCCAACACGTATCGTGTCGGACACACGTGTCCGTGTCGGTGCATCATAGATGCTCTTTACCCTGTAAGTAACTTTGTGCTAGTTGTGCTGAACTTTGTGAAAAACTTAACTAGAAAAGTTGATATATTGTAACTGATTATGTAAGAAATCATTATGTGGTTTAGAAGATATGTACTTAGGTCTGTATTTCACAAATTCAGTTTTAGAGCTTGCTTGGGAGAGATTTTTCCACGTGAAAAATGATTTTTTTTTTTTTTAAAAGAATGTTTGGTTA
The DNA here is from genome assembly GCA_903798345.1 of Fraxinus anomala. NCBI lineage: Eukaryota > Viridiplantae > Streptophyta > Magnoliopsida > Lamiales > Oleaceae > Fraxinus > Fraxinus anomala. The sequence continues at coordinate 10,692 of CAIGRN010084265.1, read as the reverse complement.
AAAAGAAGGGAAAAGTTTTAATTCATGTAGAAAGTGTGGTTGAAAATGATTTTGGGGAAAAATGATATTCTAAAAATCTTTCCCAAACAAGCTCTTAGTTCCAAACTGGATATGTTATTTACTATTTTAGAAGCCATGCAATGGCAGATTTTGGAAAAATGTTGGATTATACACTTTCGTGGCTAAAGTCCTAAGATGTAATAAAGTAGCAGCATCAAATACTGATAGCCCCTTTTTGGCGTCGATTTTAATTTTGAGAAAAATGTAAGTACAAGTAAATAATTAATTTTAACCACATATTTCATCGGATCTATAACTTTTCAGCCACACATTTCATAAATTTTTATCAAAATCTACTAAAAATCTGATTTTAGCAATACTAAACGGGCAAAATGATTTTGGAGGCACAGCATCACTGTTAGCATCTGTCTGATGCTGGGCCTTTAGTGTCGATAGTGTTTATAGAAAATCTAGAATGCCATAATTTATATTATACAGGCAGAAATTTAGATATCTCCATCCTGTATGCCTCCTATTTGTGCAAATGTAAAATATGTCCTGATGAAATAGTGAATACTTCTGGCTCTGTACAAGTTATATCATGCATCGTGCGCTGGTTTCTGCTCTCCGTGTTAATCAACAGAGATAGTAAAATTAGTCATCTTAATTCTTTATCTATAGAGTAACTGCTGTTGTTTATTGATCACTTCTTGAGATGGTCTATAAAGGATTGTTGAAGGGGTTATGCAAGCCTATGAATGGATTTTATTTTTCCAGTTTCCTTATTGTTTACCATGACTCATATATTTTCTTTAGTACTCGGTGTGATCGTTACATACTTTGATAAAAACCTAATTCATTTGTCAAACTCTCTTCATTCAGGTGCAAGCTCTTGTCGGTTTTGAGAAGACCATTAAACACCTTGATGATCATCTCGTGGATATTAGCTCTAAGGTGAGCATAACCTGATTTTATTTGGGTTACTTTGTTTTTAGGGCTCAACTAAGCCTAATCTATTCACTTGCTTGAATTAGTTACAGAATTGTTGAGTAGGGGTGAGCTGTATTGTTTGAAACATGAATAATAAATGGCGAAATTACTAGTATTTTCTTCTGTTCAGGGTATTACAAAGCCCAAGGAAGTAAGGAAATTTAAAGGTGAAGGGATGCTATTACATTTTAGCAACAAGAAGGGAGATTTATATGTCACGTTTGAGGTTCTGTTTCCCACTTCACTAACAGACGACCAGAAAACAAAGATTAAGGAAATTCTTGGATAGAAGTTGCAGTTCTCTACCCGATCAGTTTATAAATGTTTCCTTGTAACATGACCATTCTTGTAGAAGATTCAAACCACTGCTTAGATAACCCCCCACCCCCCAACTTGGATGTACACCTTTGAGTTTGCGTAGAGCTGAATTTGGAAGTAAAGGTGTCATTTTCTGCCTATTGATGTTGTACTCGATTGAATCGGGGAACTAGGGATAGTATAGTATTGAGTTGTATAATGCCTTTTTGCATTGCAATTTGGTCGACACTGAAAAGTTCGAGGTTTTTCATACACATATTTCCATGATATCTAAGCCTCCTCATATTTAGTTGCCAATTTTATGAAATATTATAGCAGTTATGGAATAGCATATAACGCGTCATTTCCTAAGGAACAAGGAATGAAGTGATTTTGAAGCGAGGAAATGTTAGAGCCTGTATGCTTGTGAATTAACAAAGAGATAAAATACAATCTTAATTGACAATGGAGTTGCAGATGCTTGAATCTCTGTTGGAGTGTGCATTAGGTCTCACTCAATTGTAGCAAGTTTCTCTTCATCGACATCAAAAGCTTTTCTTGTTTGTTTTAGTTCCTAATTCATGGGCAACAATTCCGTGCATCGATTAAGTTTTGGCACATCCTACAAGATCAAATTATAGGTATTTTGAATTTGTCAAAACGTCACAGGAGCGGCTAAAAGTTTGAAGTACTTAAAAATAATGAGAATAATGGCAAATTCAAAGAAGAAAAATGATGATTCCTAAAAGAAAATATGTGCCACTGCCACAGATATTGTACCTTACAAATTAAGAAGAGAAAATCCTCGATCAAAATTTTTCCTATTTTATATGCTGTATTTTGAGCTTTATGGACCAATAGAAGTTACAATTATGGTTTGGTTTCCATATACCAAATAAACTAATTGTGCGTTTGATTACGAACATGAAATTTGTTTAAAAAGAAAATAAATTTTAAGCAATTTAATTGTTCAGAACTTATTTATATGGAAATTCATTGAAATTCACAATTGCAGGTCTCAGAAAATTTAACAAAGTTCACATGATAAAATAGATAAGAATAAGAACAAAAGACTTGACAAATCTGTTACATACTCCACAACAATATCCTCCACAAGAGGCTGTAGTGCATCAATTGATGAATCTGATAACTGAAAATAAATTAAAAGTACTATATTCAGAAATTCAATGAAACATAAGGACTGAAAGCATAAATACAAAAGACAGATATTACAGGAATAAATCCATCCGAAAACACACACTCCTGAAGCAAAAACCCAATTTTTAAACGTGCTTAAATATTCATATATGGTTGTAATTTTATTTTAAAAAATCCTCCTTGTTACTTGGATCCAATTATAATAGAAGTCCCGCCCACTGAAGGAGTAAAATAAATAGGTGGGCCTTGTAGCCCGTCTTAGATGGGACCAGAACATGTGAAAATTACACCCACCCCTTACATTTAAATTTTCATCTTCAAAAATAAAATTATAACTATTTTTCTTCAAAAATTAGGTTATATTTATTTTTTAATTTAAAAAATATATAACAATTCCTGAACTAACAACCATACCCCACCCAAATCCCAAACCCTAGTCAATTCCCCCAATCCCACCATACCCATACCCTCCCTCATACACCACTAGTCCCAGCCGTATGTGATACATTCAAACACGGGCATCCCACACAATTTCCCAGTTGTCGGCGACCCATTCAAACGTCGGCATCCTTGTTACCGTGACACTGTCTTTCATCGCCAGCAAGTAGCCCCGGCTTCCATATCTGTCATTGTCTTTCATCGGCGACATTTCTTTCAAGCAATAGCGTCGGGCTGCTGCGAGTTTGCAGCAACTTCGAAGCAGCCCAGGCATGGCTATTGCAGCCTGACGTTGCTGTTGCAGCAACAGTAGCGTGCCCGACGACGCCGACAGGTGCCAACGCTGCAGAGAAAAATTAGGATAAATTAATTTGATAATTTGTCACTTATATAAATTTTCGATTTGCGATTGAGAAATAATATGTAACCTATTAATTTTATAATTTGTGATACATAAATAAATCGTTACCCATAAAATTTGTAATTTGTGACTGACTTATTAATTTGAGAATTTGTAATCGATAAATAATTTATAAATAATTCCATAATTTGTGATCAATAAATAAATTGTGACTTATAAAATTTAGAATTTACCATTGACATTGTGTGATTGTAATTAGCACGTAATTGTTATTATAAATTGTAATATCGTGTCCTTAATATATTTAATTAATAAATTTTAATTATAACACGATTTTTGAAATTTTAAAACATATTTCCTAATTTTGAAATTGTATATTTTAAACACGTTATATTTTTATTGACATTTACTCTCTTTTGGATATTAGATGGCTCAATGGCATCTTGGTGGCTATTCTTCATGGAAAGTCGTACATTTAGAGTGTGTTTGAGTCATATTATTTTGGAAGAATTTATTTTGAAATATTAGATTAATGAAGAATGTGTGGTTGTAAAATAATGAAAAGTTATTGATGTGATGAAAAATATTATTTTATTGAAGAATGTATAGTTGAAAATGAGTAGAATAATGAAAATGAAAATATTAATGATTGTCCGTCCCTATTGTTATCGCTAGGTTTAAAAATAAATTTAAAATCAATGTTGGACCATTGATTTATGAATTTTAATCATCAACATTGAGTATTGGGCTGTACAGTGAGTAAGAAACGATAGAATTTAGGGAGAAAATGAGGTTTTTTGGATTATGGAATTCTATTTTTCACCAATATATCACATGTTTTTTTAATCAGACTTTGAAAGAAGCAAATTTGATATTTGCCATATTTGTTTAGGATTAAAATCAGATTTTAATTTAATTCAAAATTAAATAATAATATTAACCACATTTTTTATGGTTCCCACAATTTTTTAACTACACATTTCAAAAACTTCTATCACAATCTCATGAAAATTTAATGTTAATCTCCGCTAAACACCAACTTAATATATTTTTCGAAGTGGGCAAGAGTTGTGTTGATTTTGAGTTTCCCTGTTGAAGCGAGAATGGCGACAATTCCTAAGCAAAAGCAAATCCCAGATGACACATCATGTTGGTCTGCAAAGATAATGACGTGGCACTCATGTTCATATCCCTAAACATTTTGAGAAACTTTAAACGGGTCCTACATTTTCCAGCCACTCTCTTTTTTATTTGCAAAAATGAATATGTAAAATCCCAACAAAATATAAAATATTTCCAATTTGGTTTGCGAGCCATGCTTTATGTCTCGACTCAATGATCGGGATAAAAAGAGTTGGCGGACAAATGACTTTGTCCTTTGCCATATTTCCTAACAATTATTATTATTATTATTACTGAGGAGCCTAACTTTGGACCGATAAAAATAGTTAATTTATTATATTATACAGATGATACTTGTATTCAATAATTTACCATAAACTCGATGAAATTGCAATTTGAAGTACAAGTAATTGACTTAAATAAAATAGTGAAATAGACTTCACGACAATATCCTCATATTCTAGTCATATTTACACAAACAACATACTTAAAAATCAACAACTTCGACCGTGTTAACTTAGTTCAAAAATGACATGCCAAGTTAAGATCCGTGCGAAAATACAGCATAGTTTAAAATGAAAGAGTAAATTGGATTAAAATTTAAAATTGAAAAATTAATTATTATTGTTGACTTTTATTAGACGAGTGAGACCCAATAACAATTATATTTTCAATTTTAATTAAATTTTGAGCTGTACCAAACAAGCTCTTATGAATTCTTCAAAAAATTGACTTAAATTCTGACAAATTATTTATAAAACCAAAAGAGGTCTCATTTTACGGTGTAATAAAGGAACCGCAACACGTTTAAGACGCAGTTTAATTTATTTTGTAATTTATAGGCTGGGCTAAAAAGTTTCGTCTTTAAGAAGAGAGAGGAAAGCCGGTTAAAGTCACATTTTTTTCAGTTCAAAACGTAGAAGATACTATTTTCTCTCTCTAAACTTCCATATATTCAGCAAAGAAGACGACTCAAAATTCAGAGCTTGTGTTGAGCGTCAACATCCTACCTGTATAGCTATTGACGCAAAGAGTTGTATAAAATATACAAGTTTGATCTGGAACAAAGAAATCCCACTAAGAAGAAATACTCCTCCCTTTTTCAAGAATGGATGCTTTGGGTTTGAAGGCAGGTATTCATGGAATTGCGCCGCCACTCGCCGTCGTGGGAAATGGGATGCTGGATTTACCTATGGGCCAACCTTCCAAAATAAGTGCATTGGGGCCGGCGGCTCCACCAAGGAATTCGCCTTGGGGGTTCACTTTAAGGTACCCTTTCAGATCTCTATGGCCTGGAGGCAAGAATCGGTGCGAGCCGGCAATTGCAGTGGACGACGGCGTTTTGGTGGAGGAAAAAGAAGAGAACGGAAGTGAAGAAAGAGAATCGGAAGGGGAAAATGGGAATTGGGTATTAAAGATTTTGCATGTGAGGTCCCTCCGGAAAGAAGGGGAAAGAGATGGTAAATTGGTTGAAGAAATGGGGATGAAATTGGAAGATGACAATATAAATGGTAGACTGAATGCAAATGATGAAAAGAAAGGGGATTGTTGTGACGAAAATGAAGGTTGTGATGTGTGTACAACTGATGGAGAAGATGATGAAAAGATAGAATTCAATAGAGAATCATTTTCAAAGCTGCTTAAGAAGGTGCCCTTAGCAGAAGCTAGATTATATGCTCAAATGTCTTATTTGGGAGCTTTAGCTTATTCCATACCCCAGATCAAGGTATTTTTTTCATTCATGACTTATTGATTACTTAGTTCGAATAAGTCGATCTTGAAAGGAACAAATGAAATGGGATAAAGTTTATCTGCTTGATGTGTGATTTGTTTTAGATCAATGTTGATTCTTTACTGTGAATTGGCTATTTTTGTTTGTTAATTAGTATAATTTCGTGGAACTTTTTGTGAATCTTGATACACCTCTACCATCGATTGCTGGCGTGATCCATTGCTAGATGCATTGTTATTACGAAGAACGCAACTTGATCTGATTAAAATTTGGGTCTCCTGGCTTCCTAATTTTGCTTTGTTCTTCTGAGATTTTGTGAAACTTTCTTGCTTAGGTCAATTGTTTTATTCCTGATTAATGGGCATTAGAGTGTTAAATTGAGTAGCTATGCACAAAAAGTTGGTTGATGCTTTATATTTGTTAGAACATATCTTATCGGTTTGTTTTGTCATTTCATGGTACAGCCTAAGAACCTTCTGAGATTTCTTGGACTGCGGTTTGTAACTTCGTCGTTAGAAAAGAAAGAAGAAGAATTGACAGCTGAGAAAGAGAAGGCATCGGTTGAAGAACAACAAAAAGAAGAGAAGACACCTGATGAAGCTTGGGTTGCAGAAGGAAATGTAATATCAGAAAGTGGGGTGGAGAAGCCTAATGGGAACCAGATAAATGCATCTGCTGCTTATGAGATTGCTGCTTCTGCTGCTTCATATTTGCATGCTCATACGAAGAGCATTCTTCACTTTAGAACATCCAAATCCATGCCAAGTGAAAATTTTCTTGAAGAAACAAAATGTGGAATGGACAACGTCAACGTGATGAACGGGGATGTAGCTTCATTAATGGCTACCACTGACTCGGTGACAGCAGTGGTTGCTGCGAAGGAAGAAGTAAAGCAGGCTGTTGCAGATGATTTAAACTCTACCAAGTCATCACCTTGTGAATGGTTTGCTTGCGATGACGATCAGAGTGCAACAAGATTCTTTGTCATTCAGGTAATATGACTAGACTCTTTTTCTATAAGAGGTTATAGCTGCTTGTGGCAAAGTCCTTTTATCATAAATGGACAGCTGATTCAGATTAATGGACATAAAGCTATTCTATTACTAAATGTTTATACTGTTTTATTGCTTATAGGGATCTGAGTCGCTGGCATCATGGCAGGCCAATCTACTCTTTGAGCCTGTTAAGTTTGAGGTAATTCTATGAATAATACTTCATTCTTGTGAACCTTTTCTCGGATGAACTTCATTGAATCGTTGTTGAGTTGGGTTCTTGGATGCATTCATGAAAATCTTTTTTCCTAAATTTTATACAAGACTCGTTTGGAGAATATCATAACAGAGGGACTGATATGTTTTCTTCCTTTAGGGACTGGACGTGCTCGTGCACAGAGGTATATATGAGGCTGCAAAGGGGACCTACGAACAGATGTTGCCTGAAATTCATGCACACCTAAAATCTCATGGAGACCATGCCAAATTTCGATTCACAGGACACTCTCTTGGTGGTAGTTTATCTGTACTTATAAATCTCATGTTGCTAATAAGGGCTGGAGCACCCGTTTCTTCATTACTTCCTGCTATAACTTTCGGCTCACCATCAATTATGTGTGGAGGAGATCGTCTCCTACGGGACCTCGGATTGCCTCGAAATCATGTCCAAGCAATAACAATGCACAGAGACATTGTTCCCCGAGCTTTCTCTTGCAATTATCCTGATCATGTTGCAGAGTTTCTTAAGGCTGTAAATGGAAACTTCCGCAATCTTCCATGTCTTAATAACCAGGTAATGTTTGAATTCCGTTCTCAGATCGTCATACATTTTTGTCAAAAGTTTATGAATTTAAATGTTAATTCATGCTATCTCATCAACAGAAGCTGTTATATGCTCCAATGGGGGAGTTTTTAATTCTTCAACCGGATGAGAAATTTTCTCCCAGGCATGACCTTCTTCCTTCAGGGAGTGGTTTGTATCTATTAAGCTGCTCAGTTTCAGACGTTGAGCCAGAAAGGCTAATCCGGGCTGCACAGGCTGTGTTTTTGAGCTCGCCACATCCACTTGAGATACTGAGTGATCGAGCTGCATATGGTTCTGAAGGAACCATTCAAAGAGATCATGACATGAACTCATACTTGAAATCTGTACGCAATGTTATTCGCCAAGAGCTCAACCAGATAAGAAAAGCCAGAAGAGAACGCCGTAGGAAACTCTGGAGGCCGCTCATTGCACCACACGGAGTCAATGCTGGTATTATCGTGAGTCGTCCTGTTGCATCTGGTAACATGGGTCGAGGTCAGTTCAACTTCTCTGGCATAGTACAAACTGGTCGAGAGTCTTGGAAACGCTTTAGTAGGTTAGTTGCATCACAACACATGCATTTGCTTGTCGTGCTTTTGTTTCCTGCGAGGCTGTTAATATTGGGAACGTACAGTTTGTTCAACTTTCATTGACGAAGCAAGTTGGTCAGTTGGTGTTTCGCATTGAAACAGAACGTCGTACAGTGATGGGACGACTGGCTGGTAGTAGTAATACTAGTAAACGATTCTTTATTTGTTACTATTAAAATCAAGCAACTCATGTTCCCTCGACGGGGAAATTGCAGAATTGCATGTATAAGAAAGATTTAATTTACATCAATGTTAGTTTCGATCTATGCATATTTGTATTTTGTAAAGATTGAAAGGGGGACATTGCGTAGTTGACACGATATTATGTTTTGCTATCACTTTATTTTGCAATCGCTGGAGCAATTGATGCGAAAACAGCCAAAGTTCATGCCTAACTTTGATCAGTATCGACCATTTATTTTTCTATGACACGAAAATATCGTTGGCAATTTCATTATTAGATTATTCCAACAGAAATCCAAAAATTGTGAATTTTGAAGTTGGGACCATACAATGTCCCACGATAAAGCGTGTTCATTCATACTTCAAACTACGTGACTATACAAGCCTACAAGGGCTGAATTTCATAGCTCAATTGGTGACAAAATAAGGGTCCCAATTCCGAGTCCAAAATGGTCTAATCCACAATGCCTATCCATCCAACTGTGCCTTTGAATATCCTACAAAGAGGTGGGATATATATCACGTCTCTTCTCATCTAATTACACTAATAATGATTTTATGATTGAAATTCGAGATCAAACTTCAACAATCATCTTCGAACGAAGTACCACATCATCTCGGTCCTCTCAAGCGACAGTCTCTCTTTCTCAAATTAGGAATGCTCCTCCAATGCCCAACGCTTCTACTGTATCAAAGACTGTGTGGGCACAATCGTCACAAATTTTTCCGACCATGCAATTCAAATTATTTGGTCTACTATGGGTATTCACCCCGTGCATTCACATGAAGTTACCATTTGTAGAGAAAATGAGGTTCAATGCCAAAAGGGAGTGTATTAGCTTATCATATATCCTGTGAGACTTTTCTTAACATTTTGCATGTGCGCCGAACCTTCATTTTAAAAAATGACAGAAATGCAAAAAAAAAATGACAACACTAAAAAAGAAATATAAAATTTAAAAAAAAAGTGATAAAAATTTAGAAAAAGTGACAAATACTCAAAAAATGACAAAAATTCAAAAAAGTGACGAAACACAAATCAAAACCTTGGAATCGATTCAATAAAGCGACATGAATAAAAAAAAACCGTGACAAAAACTTTAAAAAAAAAAAAAACTCAAAAAAAGTGATAAAAACTAAAAAAAGTGACAAATAATATTTAACATCAATTAAAACCTTAGAAGAGATCTAGCGAATTGTGATTTTCTTTAACATGTTGTCTCTTGTTATTATGTTTTACTTCTATTGACTAACATATTAAATTGAATTTGAAAGCTATTTAATAAAGTAACAAGAAGTCAAAAAGTGATAAATATTTAAAAAAGTGACAATAACTCAAAACGGTGACAAATAATAACGAACATCAACTATAAGTAAGACATTTTGACACCAATTTCAGAGTTAAAAAAAGAATTTTGATCAGAAATTCCACGTGTTCAAGGTCTATAAAATAAAGTAATAAAAATGTCAAAAATAATTTGCAAGAGAAATTAACCTAGGAAGAACAAGAATAATTGGAAATATAGTTGGCATTATACCGTTAAATAACCCGCAATCTTAAATTAGCAAAGGGCATAAACATAGATAAAATCAGCCTCAGAAAAAAATTGAGAATAAACCAAAACAAAAAGAGAAAAATGACTTCAATCTTGGCTCAAAGGGAAAAATGCAATAAGAAAAGGATGAAGAATGCCATTGTAACCAAACTATTAATTCAATAGAAAGAAACCCCACTTCAATATGACAATGAAAACTTCCAAACAAGAACCAGATCACAAGTTCCAAATCCCATCAACCCAGATGAGCAAATGGAAATAAATGACTGAAATGAAAAAGTTAATAAGCAATGACCAACCAAAGCAGATTTGGCAAAATACAAATTCTTGGTACTCTATTGAAAACAAGAAACAAAACAAAGCAATCAAATGTTCAACACACGTGAATTAAAAAAGTGAAAATTACACAAATCCAGGTGTTTAAAGATTGATTTTCAAAAATAAGGTTTAAAGTTTAATTATTCAAAA
>CAIGRN010084252.1:0-17002 GCA_903798345.1 Fraxinus anomala | reverse complement strand
ATCCACTATAAACCGCCCAAAAATTGGCAAAATGTCGAGTTATAGTACATGTCCACAAACAACAACAGATTTACAGAATCCTTTAACCACCACTCACGAACTCACACAAGAGTTCATCAAACTACTCTCTAATCTCGCTAAAACTTCACTCAAGAAATGGAGATCAATTTAGAGAGAAGGATTGAAGAAGACGAAAGAAACTGCGCCCTAATTCCGTAAAATGAGAAGTCACAAAACCTATTAGAATAAATCTATTCTTAATTGCACGAGATACCCTTGAACTATTATGAGTTTGCACCTTCCAGATTATTCCACTTGTTGGACCAAATATGGGCCAGAAACTTTTGGGCTGGAAGCTTTTGGGCTGTCCATTAAAATTAGCAAATCATTTTTAACAATTGCCTTGTTTTCATTTCTTCTATTTTGTTATATTTACCTGAAATCATGAAATTATCTACTAACTGAGTTGTATGCCTAAAATAAAATCTTGGCTTTGTTAGAAATGGGCATGATTTTCCTGTCTTTTCTTTATAAATGTGGTGAAGGATTTTTATCAATTTACTATACATACACTGACTACCTCTTCGGTCTGCTACTTTATCCCAGGGAACTTCCACTGGACGTTGGAAGATGTAGCTAAATCAATTGTTTGTATGCTTATGTCTGGCCCTTTTCTAACTGGCTACACTCAGGTACTTCTCACGTTAATGTAATGTTAATGCTTTGCAACAAGAGCATGTGCTTCAGAATTCAAGCTGTCTCTTATTTTGTTTATTCTCCAGACAATAAATGATTGGTACGATAGAGAGATTGATGCCATTAATGAGCCTTATCGTCCTATTCCTTCAGGAGCAATATCCGAGGATGAGGTATATCATGTTTCAGGCTGTAATTTTGGATACACTTGATCATCAAATTCTCCTTGTTTCCTACAATTCTTCATTTTTAAATATTTATATTACCAGGTGATTACGCAAATCTGGGTGCTGCTTCTTGGAGGTCTCGGGTTGGCTGGTTTATTGGATGTTTGGGTAGGTCTTCAAAAATGGCATCTCTTCGCTAGTAAATGGTTACAATTCACCCTAAAATCTCTTTACATTATAGGCAGGGCATAATTTCCCAGTGATATTTTACCTAGCTCTTGGTGGATCCTTGTTATCGTACATTTACTCAGCTCCACCACTAAAGGTAGTTCATCACATTTTTTCACCCAATATGTAAGGTTTGGTTTCTTTAATTTAGGAAAAAGGATGAATGTTTGAAAACTGAAACCTGTTCTTCTGTATCACAGCTTAAACAGAATGGATGGATTGGCAATTTTGCTTTGGGATCAAGCTATATTAGTTTGCCTTGGTGTGGCATCTCAACTCAGCTGCAATTTGCATAAATTGTAGGAACAAGAATTTAATGTTATTGGGCCACTTAAATGCAGTGGGAATATAAAATTGAAATGCTTTTGGATGATTGCCTTTCGCGAGAATTTTGTGCCATTCACTTCTATTATGAATGAGGCCAAATTGAGGAGAAAAGACTTGTTTTTCAAGCCACTCTGGATACTCATTATATTTATTAATTACTTTAAATTTGGTGTTAAAATTTTTCTAGATATTTTTATACATAAAAATGTGAAAGATGGTGAATTCAATGGTTAAAATGTGGAATGATGTTGCATTCAAAAAATAATTATCCGAAATGTCTTGCGATGCCAATGCATGCTATGTATATAATACATTTCTTTTTCGGCTGTAATGTGTGAAATGAAGTTCACTGAGCTCGTTATATGCTGTTTAACATTTCATCTTGATTCTGAATGACAGGTGGGCTGGTCAAGCTCTGTTTGGGACCCTTACACCCGACATTATAGTTCTAACACTGCTCTATAGCATTGCTGGGGTATTTAACATCCTTTATGCCCCCTTGAACCTTCAAGTTGACTTCACCTCAGATTTTAGTGATGCTTTTTATTTGTTGCATACAAGTCTATTTACATTTTTTATCTTTCTGTTTTTATGTTTTAGCTTGGTATAGCAATTGTAAATGACTTCAAAAGCATTGAAGGAGATAGGAAAATGGGGCTACAGGTTCTTTCTATTGCTAAATTTGACTTGATAGTATCGCTTAGATATCGCTATATACAAAGGAATGTATTTACTTGTATAATCTTTTTGTGGTGACATCCTTACAGTCACTTCCAGTAGCTTTTGGCACTGAAACTGCTAAATGGATCTGCGTTGGTGCCATCGACATAACTCAGTTATCTGTGGCAGGTAATTGGTACCATCAATTTCAATGTCAATTTATTACAGAAGTCTTTGCTGCCACATAAAACAACTTCTATGAGCATCTTGTTTCTGGGCATAACATAGTAATATAAATTGCAATGATTACTATAATGGTTTTGCGTCCAGCCACATGAGCTTTTGCTACTCGACTTAGTACCTGTACTTGTAATATCTGAATTGATTTGGTTACTGAATCTTTTGACATACTTCATAAATTGTATAAACTGAAATAGGAATTTAGGCCCCTATTAAAATTTTAATACATTTGTTTCTCTCTCTCTCTCTCTCTCTCTGTGTGTGTCTCTCTCTTCTTTTCAACCACATATTCTCCAATAAAATAATATTACTCATAAATTGATAACTTTTCCTTCTTTTTGAGCTACTCAATCTCCAAAAAAACACTATTTCAAAAATTATAATGTTAAATAATGGGGGGCCAAACGGGGGCTAAGATAATGATATGTAGAAGACTTTTGTTTTTTCTTTTCTTTTTAATGTTTAGTAGCTTCGAGGATCTTATGGAATTTTGCCAGTCAAGAATTCAGCTCTTTCTATCTAATTGAACACATTATTGAGTGGAACTCGAGGAAATAAGCAAACAAGTGGATAGTTTCACAGAGAAACCATAAGGGTCATCAAAATAATAGTTGAAATTGTAGTCATCCTTGAAATATGGCACGTGTTTTGTTTCCTCTTTTTTAAAATTGATTTTGTGATCTAGCCATGGATGGTTAACTTCTGCCGGCAATTTCCTCATTGTAGCATATGCTATTTGTTGCAGGGTATCTTCTAGCTTCTGGCAAACCATATTATGCTTTAGCACTTCTAGGCTTAATCGCCCCACAAGTCTTTTTCCAGGTAAAACTTAGTTGCGTCAAATATCTGTCCAGCGTTGATGATGAGCTGTGCAGATTCTTTCTAATACTAATATGATTCTGATGAAAGGAAATCTATAAAGAAATTCAGCATTTTGAAGATTAGCATATGGGAAAATAACTAATAACAATTGGGGGGGGGGGGGGGGGGGAATATTTTGTTGTGCATATATCTCGCTGGAAATTAAGCTGTTCTGACTCAAGATTGTATGCCATTACAGTTCAAGTACTTTCTCAAAGACCCGGTTAAAAATGATGTCAAATATCAGGTACGTTATCTTTCCTTCTGCTGGAATAAATATAAATCAATCACTTACGAGGTCATATCGACATTTTGACAAGTATTGCTTACTTAAGATTCTAAGTGCAACTAGTGGATGGAAAATCAATTTGCGCATTGAGAGATCTATAAATCTGCACAGTTGATGCTGTCAGTTTCATCTAAACGCTTAATACTCAACGTTCGATTCCTTTCAAAAATCTGTCCCCGAAACATTCCTATCAAATTCTCCCTGCTGATGGATTTGGAACCCATTGTAGGATCATCTAGAGGTATTGTCCATCCCAGAATCCTCTACCTACGAATGTCTCACCCCATTGGAATAATTAGTATCCTCGACTTTCAATTCTGTAATATGATGCTCCTCCATAGAACCCTGATAATCATTATTTGGCAATTGTGCAAATGTGATGGGATTGGATTGGTTTGGGTTGGTCTGGTTCTCAAGAAAACTGAACCAAGTGACAAAGGCACAATCATAAGCACCAGTCACCAACAAACGATAAGGCATCATAGGGACGGAATCCTCTCCTATTGTTACTAAATCAAATAAAGTTGTCTTAATTTTACATGAAATACTTGTAAAACTTTATTCTTGTTCCATCTTTCTATTTCAGGCCAGTGCACAACCATTTCTTATACTTGGTCTATTGGTAACTGCTTTGGCAACTAGCCACTAATCCTAACGTTGGACTTGATATAAGAAACATAGGAAATCAGATTGCACCTGGAAGAGAAAAATTTCATGGTTTTGTCCACCGAAGAAGACGTTCAGATGCCGATTTTCATGGCTTCTGTCTAGCTCCCAGCCTGTTGTACGAAAATTTTCTTTACTGCTAATCATGTTTTTCGGTTTTTATGCTTCATTTTTCTGTTTTCTTTACAATTATCTGATATCCACTTGTATTGTTTTATAATTTACATTGTTAAATTAGAAAATTAGTATTACAACAATTTCATTCTCTCTTTTTCCCATTCTTTCTATTTTCATTAAAATAGTGTGTACTCATTTTATCGTCCAAAATTGACTTGCTGTTAGAGACTAGCACTCTTGCTAAAGGCACAAGTTGAACACTAGAGCATGTTTGACTAAACTTAAAATGGTTTATTTTTCAGTAGTACGAAAGTAAATTTCAAAATAAATAACTTTTAAGTTGGTTGTGGAGTCACTAGTTATAATTTACCTTAGAGAGCTGAAAAATACTTATCAACAACCCAAAATGTTGCGTGTCTTAAGAATTAGAAATCCTAATTCTGTACCCAAAGAACAATAAAATCGCAATAAGAAAATAGACATAAGAACGCTCAAAATTTATAGAAGATTGCTTAAATGTGAAAAGAAGTTACAAGAGAAATGTATAATTCATCAATTTTCTGCCTTGAGTTGCACACTAGATCAGTCGCGGTTACTCAATGTACCAACCAATCGCCCCTTTGTGGCTGGTGGAAATTCGATATGAGGTGGTGTCGGGGATCTGGTGATACAAAATTATAATGGAAAGAATGTTGATGATTTAATTCTTGAAGCATGGAAAGTGGTTATGTAAAGGGAATGGAACTCTCCATTGTGCTCCTCTGGTACTGCTGGAGGGTAAGAAACGTTAAAAAAACTTTGATGAAATCAGCTGGGACTCTGGAAAAATTATTCTTGGAGGGGCCGAGACTTGTTCGTTGCCTCTCGGGAGGGTGGAGTCCGTTTGCAGTAACGTCATTGACGCCATTCATAATCCTAGCATCCATGCCTTGAAGGTGGCTGTCATTAGCAGCATCGGAGGCTCATGATCATCGTTCCTAGCTTTATCATTATATCTTATTCGATGTGAAGCAAATGGCATCATTCATGTCATTTTGAGGAAAATGTATTTTAAATAGTGATTTGATGGGAAATGTGTGGTTAAAAAGTAAGGAAAAATTATTAATGTGATGGATAATATTATTTTATTGAAAATGTGTGGTTGAAAATGAATTTTAAAAGAATGTATTTTGAAATAATGTATACCAGATAGGGCTTATATCTTATTCGATGTGAAGCAAATGGCATCGCTCATGTCGTTCGCAAAACTTTCAGGAGAGAGTGTGGGTCGATTGCATTCTTGATTTTATTGAAAACATTCTTGCTTCTGATATTTGCCTTGCTCTCAAAAAATGATTATATTGGATCTAAGAATCAAATAAAGAAGAGTTTCCTACATATAATTTCTACTTGTTTCTTTTGAAATGCCACACTTGTCCTAATTAAATACGTGATACAATGTGATGGTTACAAGTAGGGGTGGGCAAAATACCTACCTAATCACCCCAAACCGCAAGTCAGTTCAATATGACCGTTCAGAGCGATGGTTTGATTTTCGAGGTGGTTTGAATCCAATAAATCGAACTAACTCGATTCAGTTTGAATCAATTTATTCATCTTGTCGATTTGATTTCGGGTTGATATTTCACCCAATCTGAACTGTCGGTTCGATTGTTGAGTTGAGTTCGAACCTGATCCAATGCGACCGTGCGCCCACCCCTAATTACAAGAATTATAGAAAGCTTATAAGTTGAAAAGATGCCAATTAGAATTTAGGCATTTAAAGTTGAGAAGTCGTTGCAACATCAGGAGGGGTCCCACGTATAATCTTGTTAATTTACAGAATAATTTATTTATGCTGAGACTTTTCAATGAATAAACCTCGCACAAGTCTCCAAATGAAGCCTGACCTTATTTTATATGAGTAAAACCATAAAAATTTGAACTCTAAAAATATCAAATATTAATAGATTGGAAGGCGATTGACACGATTTCTTTTGTTGAAATAGTCATCACCATAATATTAAAGATGCTCATATAACTACCTTATGGTCATCTATTAGTTGTCGTGTCCCATCATTTCTTGTTAATATAAGTGTTAGAAAATATCGAGATATAATAATTAATTGCGAAACTAAATGAAAATGGTTTGTATGAATAGATTTGTAAAACGGGTTTGGTCAAGCTATTTGATTAGACGTCCAAAATGAAAGAAGGAAGGTACAAATAGAGGTATAAAACGAGGTAAATAAGATTATTTGGATAAATGCATTGGACCATATATTTTGTGTTTAGTTAATTATCTAAAACATAACCAATATTTTAAAAAAAAGGTCCACGCGAGCTAACTTGCCTCCGCTATGGCATGTTAGACTCACCTAACAGGCGTGTAAATGGAATAAATCAAAAATAGGGATGGCAAAATTCATCGTCCTGTCCCAATTCTTTGAGGAGAGAGTGTGGGTCGATTGCATTCTTGATTTTATTGAAAACATTCTTGCTTCTGATATTTGCCTTGCTCTCAAAAAAAGATTATATTGGATCTAAGAATCAAATTGAAGCCTGACCTTATTTTATATGAATAAAACCATAAAAATTTGAACTCTAAAAATATCAAATATTAATAGATTGGAAGGCGATTGACACGATTTCTTTTGTTGAAATAGTCATCACCATAATATTAAAGATGCTCTACTACCTTATGGTCATCTATTAGTTGTCGTGTCCCATCATTTCTTGTTAATATAAGTGTCAGAAAATATCGAGATATAATAATTAATTGCGAAACTAAATGAAAATGGTTTGTATGAATAGATTTGTAAGACGGGTTTGGTCAAGCTATTTGATTAGACGTCCAAAATGAAAGATGGAAGGTACAAATAGAGGTATAAAACGAGATAAATAAGATTATTTGGATAAATGCATTGGACCATATATTTTGTGTTTAGTTAATTATCTAAAACATAACCAATATTTTTTTTAAAAAAAGGTCCATGCGAGCTAACTTGCCTCCACTAGGGCGCGATAGACTCACCTAACAGGCGTGTAAATGGAATAAATCAAAAATAGGGATGGCAAAATTCATCGTCCTGTCCCAACTCTTTTAATTATTTAATTTTATAAAGGATACGATAAGTAGAAGTATTTTACTCATATCCTGGTCATGCATGACAACTAGTTATATAGAATATATTCAATCCAATATCCATAGTCAATTGAGAATATTTGATTTATTTATTTTTTAAATATTTTTGAATAAAAAAATTTTTAATTATGAAATTAATCGAGACACGTATGGTGAAAAGACGAGAGGTTTTTTTTTTCCCCTCACATTTAAACACGCCCTTGCCCCGTGGAAATTGACAGGGATGAATGCATGTTGATTAATATTTTCATTGACATTTTCTCGAACTTCATTAATCTATGGCGATTATTAAGGGTACCATAACTATAATCTTGTTCAGGAGAGACGTGGTAAGACAAGATCAATAGCGACTATTTGGCCCCCCTTTTTTGTTCAATTCTCCTTTTTCTACAATAACATCTAACAATTGGACCATTTTTTTGTGTTGAATTGTGGCAACAGAGGTGGGTCATACATGACAGTGGAGGTACGTTGGTATTGTGATTTCCCATGATTTCTTTGTTGACTTTCAATATCTAAAGACAATTTTCGAATTTTGTCCTTCATTTACATCCAATGTCACAAATGAATGAATACGGTAGGTGGAGGGCAAATACGGTATTTGCCCTGCAAAAGCAAAGGGCAAAGTAGTCACCCAACGTTTCCAACAACATTATGAGGACTGGTTGGAATTCTGACATTGATTGTAGGGGAATGTGTATCTTTGCAGGTTGAACTGTAGCAGAAGTAGAATTTATGCAAAAAAATGAAAATCAAATACTAGCTTAATGATTCGGCAAATGGAAAAAAATATTTCCATGAAATAGACATCCGTTAAAAGAAGATTTTACGTGTGTTCAAATTGTACAACTTATATCCTTCTTAAGCATATGGATAACAAATGAATATGCAATGAGATGCCCTAGAATCAAATTTGGTTTTTTACGCATTGGTATTAGTGGCAAAACATAAGCAATCGAAAACTTTCAATTGTGTATAAGAAAGAATTGAACAAAAAATTATTTCATAAGGCGTTTTACCTGAAAGGATAGAGTGGGAGTAATATTTATTAGGCAGGTGATGTTAAAAATAAATAGGGATATCTGTTCGCTAATTATATGTCACAAGTGTACATTATCGTAACTATGTAATAAAGAATGAGCAAAGTATGAACAATAGAATTAAGTATTTAATTTAGTTTCAATCAAATCTAATTTGTTTATGAAAATCAATGTTCATAATTCGTTTAATAATCTCTCTCGAGTAAAACTATATCCTCAAATATGACCATCCTACATCTTTACAAAAGACGAGAACGTGTAAAGATGCATTAAATCACGAGAACATTCATAAGATCATACAAAACATAATTGTACATATCTATTTCGTACCAAACTTACACTGAATTTTACTATATGCCAAATTCTTATTCATTCTCTCAAATATCAATAGAAATCACATAATTGTGCAATATGAAGAACTAAACTCTTAATTCATATTGCACAATTGCAATCCGGTTGATAACCAGTTTCTTCGGATAAACTCCAATTAAGCTCCAATTTGCATCCAAATTGAGGTTTTATCTAATTGGGTAGATGTTGATTAATTAGAATTTTAAAAACAAGTATAGAAATCCAAATAAGTGTATCATCGAATTTCACTCCATAGTCAGAACGAACGGATGAGAACCATGGTACAAGAATTAGCAAAAACAAGGACCCGTTGATTGTGGAGGAAGGACTAATGACTATGTTACGAGCAAGAATGTCAAGGAAGGGATGAGATTACTTATTTAAGTTACGGTAAATGAAACTTCGATCACAACAAACAAAAAGACAACTTTCATATTGGGTATGGAAGAAAAACAAGATGGATTAACTCGGTTCACGCAATAGAAGAGGGAGCTGAAACGAGGCCCTATGCGATCGCATAGTATAACTATACATGTGGCCACATGCACCTATATCGAGATCAAGTTGAAGGCTGTTGAATGACCTATGTGACCGCAAGCCATAAACCTATGCGGCCACATAGTGCAAAACTTGGACGCATTTTTTCAAAATTTGTCTAGGTTTCTATTTTAGTTAAAACTATTTTATGGTATATTTTTTATATCTTTTAAGCTTAATTCAGTTTTTAATTAGGTTTTTATGAGTTCTCTATAAATATGACCCATTATTTTCATTGTAAAACACATAATGTAAGAGATATTATTACAAGTCATAATTCTTTTAACTCGTCCTTCATTGAATTAATTCCGAAGTTATCAATAATTAAATTCTTGTGGCGTTCAACAATGCGTTCAACAATTCAAGTAAGGTTCGTAAGTTTTGTGATCATGAAGTCAAAATGTTATTTGCGATTGTCTTGATTCTCTAGTTCAATAATTTATGGGGTCAATTTTTTTAAACGTTAATTCTCGACTTTTTTGGGTTCGATCTAATCTGTTGTGGGTTTCGTAGTTTCAACTTTTATGTGGGGTTCAGGGTTTTAATTTTTCTATAAAATTGAGTTTCGACATACAAATGAAATGACTGAACAAGAAAATGAGTTTCACTTTATATTGAATAAGAAATACCCAAGTACATCTCATGTAGTCATCAATGATAGTAAGAAAATAGAGTACATCACCCCTAGGGCACATCTCCAAGCGATAAAAAGGGAAGGTGGAAAAATTACAGCTTTGCTTGAGGCTGTTGAGTCAAGGATTCGAATCATGAAATATGGATTTGATCCTTAGGTAAGTGCAAGTATACAAGTAGCCTTCCACTCTATACTTTTGGAGGCATAATCTGCGATTTACCTCCTTCACCAAGGCCCAGAGCAGGGCAGGTGGGGGCCGTCTGGGATGCGATTCATCTTTTTTTTTTTTTTAAGAAAATAGGGTACATCAGTTAAAGAAGCATGGTGGTTATGGATTCACTGACAAAACCAGATCTATTTTCCGCACTAAGAGCCTTGAGCGTGGCTCTGTACCACATGGTGGAGGTCTTTCAATTCAATAGAGGAGACCGGAATTGCACTAGGATTATTAGATGAGTGCAAAGAATGTAGGTTCTTGGATATATCTATTTTGGTAGCCATATCTAAAAACACGAACTCTATTTTGTGCAGTCACCCAAAATGTTTTATCTCTGATACCATGACAAAATACGTAGAGGAAGAAAGAAATTAAGGTAATTGGAATATTTTCTGTAACAAGGCATGAAAAAGGGGCGCCCACCTCCTTTTTTGACTGCCTAATGGAGGCTTTGGAGTTATTTTATATTGATTATTTTTTTGAACATTTGGACCCATTAATTGGTCCTAATGGCTAATGTGGGTCTAGGTACTAAATTAGTATGGACGATTTCTCGGACTCATTTAACATAAAAGTGGCTTTGTTCTTTAAATTGAAAAATATAAAATTAAAATAAATAGATTCGAGAAGGATTTGGAAAATTTGAGTTCTCCGTCTCTGTCCCATTTACTATTCAAGAAGGGGATTCCTTGCCCCGTTCGAAGCGGCACAATGCAGGGCTGGTTGCAATGCCCTACGTCTAGTTTTTGAAAATTAGAAAGTTGTTTACCAGGAGAAATTATTAAGTAATTAAAGTATTCATGATTTCAATTGTTTGATGCGTTATTTTATTTAATTGATTTAATGGTCTTACAAAAATTTAAATGATATTGAGAATAAGAAACTGCCTTCCATATATGCCTTGATGAAATGCTTGAGGCTTGACCTTGTGCCTTGTCATGCCTTACACTGCCTATAGCTAATAGTAGTAAATTAACTAATGATTTGCTAAGTAAATTAGCTAATATAGAAACAACTAAAATATACTCCTTAGTCCTTGGAAGAGGTAAAGAAACCACCTTGGTGGTGATGCCAACGGACGACTTTCGCCCTTAAAGAGAGGGAGGTAGAGAGTTCGATGTCCTATACATTAAATTATTCAGTCTATATTCATTGTGTATGTTTGGCAAATCTTACATTTTTTTAAAGTTAATTAAATATACTTTTTATTCACACATATCATAAAAATCTCAATTTACCATCCTCTTATTATCTACACATTTGATACTAAACCCAACTTATAAGCATGTAAAAACACTATCATGACAACACATTATTTGGCTAAATAAAATGCAACGGCTACAATTTAATTAATGGAATAATTGGTAAACGTATTATAGAGATTTGGGTAGAGATGGAGCTGTAATTCAAATGTTTTCTATGTTAAAATACTGTTTCCTAGAAAAAATTGGGAATTAAAAAAATAAATTATTTTTGCACATTTTACATGGGAAATGCTATTTGTACACCAAGGTTGACACCCCAGTGTACAAGAAGCAAGGCCCATTTTACATTGTTGAATTCTGACACGATCAGACCCAAACATTTGTGCTTTACCAGGTCTCGAGATGAATTAGATAAAAAAGTTACAAGTACAGGGCCACCTATCACAGGAGTTTTGCTAAGGGGACAGAGTTTGGGGACAAGGTTTGGTGACAAACGACACATGGAGCCTCTTATTGGAGGATCCCTTTAGCTTTTTCCCCTATCACAAAGGGCCAGCTAGCCCCTGTAATGTATGGCTCCGTATGTATAGACCGGTCTGATGAATTATTCTAATTGTACAAGTACAGGGGGACATGTGACACCATACACATAGCAAAGTTCTTTGGGTTTTGTCACAGATTTTCATCAGACTTGACTTCAATATATATATATATATATATATGAAATTCAGTTCGTTAAATCATACGGATAAATCATCTTCCATATTTCATGCGTTTGATATTAACCTAGCTATTTGATTTATTCTCAAGATACATGCAAAAAAACATGTTTCAGCAAGCTACTATGATCAATATTTTCTTGTTGGTTTCACTTGCAGCCCTTATCTACTCCAACTCTGGAGCTGCTGCTGCAGCTGCCACTGCTGCCTCCGCCGCCACCTCAAAGCCGGGATGCCAATCGAAGTGTGGAGACTTAATTGTCCCATACCCTTTTGGAATTGGACTAGGAACAAACTGCTCAGTGGGCTCATGGTTTGATATAAACTGCAACACCACTTTCAACCCTTCAAAGGCTTTCATTGGAACCGGAAACCTCGAAATTATCAACATATCTGAAGAAAAAATACGTATCAAGAATTGGGTGGCAGCCAGATGCTATAACCAAACCGGTAACATAACCCGCGAAAACCCCGCGTGGATCAACTTCACCGGAACTCCTTACAGCTTCGCTGATTCGAACAAGTTCATGGTGGTGGGCTGCGATGATCTGGCAGTTATTGTTGGCACGAGTGGCCGGAATTTCACCAGTGGCTGTCTGTCTCTTTGTTCGGAAAGAAAAGATTTGATTGACGGGTTTTGTACAGGTATTTATTGGTTGCCATTTTTTTTTTTTAACTAAACCACCACAGGTAGCTTATTTTATTAAAAAACGAATAAACATAGTACAGATTTTGAAGGGGACACAACCTTAAATCCAATTAAAGGTTACAAACTTTGAACAGGTATTGGTTGTTGCCAGACTTCTATACCAAAAGGCCTAAAGGCTTTTTCTTCTGCACTTGGAAGCCTCAACAATCATACTAAAGTCTGGTCCTTTGATCCCTGTGGTTATGCTTTTCTTGGAGATCAGGATATCTTTAAATTCCGGACGTCCGATTTCTCTGATGAAAAGTTTCAGAATAGAACAATTGAAAATATTCCAATAGTGATTGATTGGGCTATTGGGAATCAGACTTGCAGTGAGGCCAAGAAGTTTGCTGATTATGCTTGTCTTGAGAACAGTGTTTGTGTTGATTATGACACGAGTCTTGGTGGATACCGCTGTAATTGCTCGACAGGATATGAGGGCAATCCGTATCTAAGTCCAGGCTGCACAGGTTAGTTTTTTGTTGATTAGTTATGAAAATTATCTCAGCAAATTTTGCCGAAAATTCTCGCCATGCTTAAAAGTGGGGTTTAAGCATGTATGGACTTCGGATAAAATCAGTTGAGAAAGCCGGTTTCACACATGGCCAAAATGCTGGTTAATCGTTGAACTTTGAAAAATGATATCGTTCTTACATTCATCAATAAACAGTAAAAAAGGACCTTACATTTATATTATAGAGATAAATTGTCGTCGAAAATCAACATTCTTCTGTAATATCTTGTTAAACTTGTTGGTAATTTTTTTCTTTTTTGACTAATTTTAGGCAGTATTGTCCAATAATAATTGGTGAGAATTTTCTGTTTTCTTGTGAAATTTTTGGGAAAATCGGATAGGGAAATTCCATTTGTACAAAAGAGGTTGACAACCTCTCATATGCATGCGGGACTCTCATGATTAAAAGATTCAAAAAAGAAAAAAAAAAAAAAAAGTGAACCCCCCCCATTGTGAGTGTATGTCAACCATTTGATTGTACAAATAACATGGTTCAAAGAGATACGTAGATGTGAGGTCCTTGTCATTGAAAAGTATTCATTTCTTGTCGTAACTAACCTTGATTAAATAAAATTTTCTCATCATCAATCCTATATTCCATGTAAATAGACATGTAGTATACACTATTTTCAACCTTAGTTTTTAAGTAAGCCACTCTAGGTGGCATGTTCAATCTTAGTTTGGATATATATATATATATATAATCTACAAAACACTGATAACATGACATATCAATTAATTGATGAATAAATTCATGATATGTCCAAAAATTCAATTATTTACCAAGATATGTCATGTCATGAGTGCTTAACTTATGCTAAGCACTGTGCTTAATATATCATCTCTCTCTCTTGATGGATTGAATACTATTTTACGGATCTTTTATTAATCAACAAAATGCCAAATAGAACGGAAGACGTTTATAAATTATTTGGTTATTTAGACTGGACAAAATTATACAAGATAACAAGTATATTAAGTTACACTTCCCTAATAAATATTTCAAGTGATTTATGAAATCACAGTAAAAAAATTTGAAGATGGAAGTGTAGAACTAATCAAACACAAATTAAATTCCCAACAGAGTTGATTTAGTTTTTGGTTTCTATTGAAAATATAAATGTAAATAATCTTAATATTGCACTTGGTTTGACAGATATTGATGAATGTAAGAGCAATCCATGCGATGAAAATGGGATTTGTACAAATACTCCGGGTAGCTTCAGCTGTTATTGCAAACATGGCTACTCTGGCGACGGTAAAAAAGATGGCCGTGGTTGTATTGCTGAGAACTCCCAGTTCCCAGTAATCAAGTTCTCACTAGGTCATTGTTCTTCTAATTATCAAGCATGTGTACCCCTTTCATGTTCTATTGTGAAATGTCGAATTTGGAAGTCAATTTTACATAATTTTAATTTTTTATTTATTTTCGAAGAGTGCTAGTTTTTCTGTTTGTCTCGATAATAAATAAGAGTAACAAGACTCGAGTGCTGTATATTATGCTCATGTTTGGCAAATTTATAAACGGTTTATAAATATAAATAATAGTGAATCCCACAAAATGTATGAAATTTTGCTCGTTATCCAATATTTTATGTAATGCTTTCAGGTTTCAGCACGGTCTTCGTGTCTATAATCTTTGCTATGACATGGCTATATTTTAGCATTCAAAGAAGGAAGCTTGTTAGAATGAGAGAAAAATTCTTCAACCAAAATGGTGGGATGCTTTTGAAGCAGCAAATTTCTTCAAATGAAGGTGGAGTAGAATCAACCAAAATATTTTCTGCTGAAGAACTTGAAAAGGCCACCAACAAGTATGCTGAAGATCGGATTCTTGGCAGAGGGGGCTATGGTACAGTCTATAAAGGAATTCTATCTGATGAACGTGTAGTCGCAATTAAGAAATCGAGAATAATGGATCAGGGCCAAATCGAGCAATTCATTAATGAGGTAACGTTCAACTTACATAAAAACAAGTTAATTTATTTAAATTTCTATCCTCAAGTTGCATAAAAACAAATTAATTTATTTAAATTTGTTTCTTCAGGTTAACACACACCACGCTCCACACTTGTAGTTCATATTCATTTCTCATCAAAGGTCACGTGCACAATTTTCATACACCGCAAGACTTCAAACATATAATCTTACACTTTGAGATCATATTGAACTACCTTGTTTGAAATTTATACTATTGAAGGCGAACAAATTTATTTATTTAAATTTTTGTTTTCCACAGGTTGTTATTCTTACTCAGGTTAATCATCGAAATGTGGTGAAATTGTTGGGATGTTGTTTGGAGGCTGAAGTTCCTCTTCTAGTATATGAATATATTTCAAATGGTACACTCTTTCACCATTTACATAATGGTGGGGAAATGCCTTGGTTTTCTTGGGAAAATCGGTTAAAAATTGCTGCTGAAGCTGCTGGTGCATTAGCCTATCTTCACTCAGCAGCTTCTATGCCTATTATTCATCGTGATGTCAAGTCGAGCAACATATTATTAGATAACATGTATACTGCCAAAATATCAGATTTTGGAGCTTCGAGATTGGTGCCCTTAGACCAAACACAAGTAACAACACTAGTTCAAGGTACTCTAGGCTATTTGGATCCCCAGTACTTCCACACGAGCCAACTAACCGAGAAAAGTGATGTCTATAGCTTTGGAGTGGTTCTTGCCGAACTTATGACAGGAAAGAAACCTCTTTCACCTACAAAATCGGAAGAAGAGAGAAACTTGGCTACATATTTCATTATGTCCATTAAAGAAAACAGATTTTTTCAAATTCTCGAGCCTAGGATTTTGAGGGAAGTTAGTTTGGAACAACTGCAAGCTGTTGGAGAGTTAATCAAAAGATGCCTCAACTTGAAGAGCGATGAAAGACCAACAATGAAAGAAGTGGCAATGGAGTTGGAAGGTTTAAGGAAATATATGAAACATCCTTGGCATCAACAAGGAAATGCTGAAGAAAACATGGCGTTGTTGAGTGAACAGTCAGACCTATATGATATCACATTAACAGATCAAGAATTTACAACTTCTGGACAAGATAGTTTGTATACTGATACGATATATCCTAGCAACAATCCTCGTTAAGTGATTTGTAATGACATTAATTATTTTTGCATGATGGATTAATTCAACAATAGGAATTATAGATTCATTAATCAAATCCTTTCAAACCTAAATAAAATTCATACTCCATGTTGAAACTAGAGAAAATAATAAAATAGCGGAAGCATAAACATACCTTGATCCATATTGTTTGATTGTTGGCCTGAATGAGTTAGGGATTATAAATTCATATGCTCTAATCAAATTCTTATTCACATATAAACCCTAAATAAAACTCCATGTTGAAATTGGAGAAAATAACAAAATAGCGGAAGCATAAACCTACCTTGATCCATATTGTTTGATTGTTGACTTGAATGAGTTATGATCTTCCAATTGATTGGTGGTCTTCTTCTTTGATTTCCTCTCTATTGATGGGGATGTAGAGATTCTCGAGAACACCAACAATTGGGGACCATAACCATATAAATAATAGCAATAACTCAATAGTCATTATCTTTCAGTTGCTTCAAATTGGCCCCTTATCAGTTTAAAACAACACTCCGGTCTCTACACTATAATTTCATGAATTCTAATACCCATTAGTCATAATACATCTTTAACGGATCACTTTAATTGACTAATATCCTTTAAATGATAGCAC
>CAIGRN010084249.1:0-50259 GCA_903798345.1 Fraxinus anomala | reverse complement strand
AATCTAATTCCAGATTTAGGTGTAATTTCCTCTTAACAATATGTACCTACTGTCCAGGGCCGGCACTGAAATTTTGAATGCCTCGTGTGATATTTTAAAATTGTGACCCTTTCATGAAATAAAAAAAAAAAATATTTCAATAATATTATATTATCGCAAAATCATGATATTTAAATATTATTTATTTTTTTAAATGTCCTGAATAAGAAAAGTACAAATAAAGTTCAAAAACACTTTGCAAACTTCATTAAAATTCATGTCATCAATAAAGAATCATCTAAGCCCCTAAACTTTTCATGAAATTCTATATGAGAAAACCTTGAAATCAGAAACATCAAATGCCACTTGTAAATATCGAAATACAACAAATCATATAAAAATATTTTTTCTCGCATTTCTGGAAGCAAACTAACTAATTAAACTTTCATTTCTAGCAAATTTTGTTCAATAAATTTCTTTCGGCAAATGCAACTATAACATTAATTGTCAATAATACTCTATAAACAATAAATGTATTCGAAAAACGATCCAATCTTTTCAAATAAGTCAATATATTAAAAAGTTGTCTTTATTTCTTTTAGTATTTCAAATAAGTTAATATATCAAAAACTGTCTTTATTTCTTTTGGTAAAAGATTTGTCGAAATTTTTTACTCTTGAAGCAAATCTTTGCCATCAAGATCTCAAAATTTTACATGTCTCAGAACAATGTCAAGATGATCACAACATGCTTTCAAATCAACATCATCTAATCCGTTTAACTTGTAAAAAAATAGAATCTCAAATTTTTTTTCCTATGGATTGAATTGATCAAACATTCGTTCAAGTGATCAAATTGTTTGATCTACTATATAAATGAAATAATTGGTTATGAAAGAATCTTCAAATGATTGTGCGTCTTTTATAGTGGCATTTTTCATAAAAATGTTTCTTCTTACGAATTATACTTTTTTCTCTTTTTTTCCTTGACATTATTTAAAGCAAAATATTATTTAAGAAATTTTTTAATAGTCAATTACATTATACTTAGCTTTAGTTTCTTATGCAATTGCATATCGTACCAAGTCAAATGCATACAATTAATAATAAAATAAATCATAAATAAAAATAGTTAAGCATAACACACTGAAATTAACTATGATGAAGGAGCATAAACCATCTGAATCATTTCCTTTACTTTAATAAAAATGTCTTAGTATGATATATAATTAGGAATAAGAAATACAACAATGTTAAATAAAAATCATTATTTGTCTATCTTTTAACTTATTTTTCATAAACATTGTACCATTTAACTTAACATACTAATTAAAATTAATAAATATTAAATATATAATTATACATACATACACACAAATAACAAAAAAAAAAAAAAAATTTGGTGCGCCTACGATGACGAGGCCCTGTGCAATCACTCATCTCGCGCACTCTCAAGGCCACATCTGCTACTGTCACAGTTAGTACGATTTCCGCTGCTATATGTAGCCATTCATCTGTAAACATCTCCCCCATCAGGCCGTCGTTCATCATTACCTTCAGAATATGCATAGATAACCCTGCAGAAAGGATCACATGTTTCCTTGCTTCGAATTTTAGACATCTCCAAAAATGAAGAGGAAAGAGCGGCAAGCTGATGTTCTTCCTCGGCCAATGAGATGTTTCCCAAAAGTTGCAGGCACAACCGAACATTCTGATCAACAGAACCAGAATCTAGCACTAAACAACTAAAAATACTTGAAACAATTCAAACACCCTTTTGTTCAATAGATAAGTTCTGATTACATATTGCTCCTGCACACAGGTTTCTGAGTAGCTTTAGGGACAATAAGATAGTGACGATGAGAAGGTTTACATAGAGATTGACATAACTTATGGGCATAGTTACATTCTTGAAAGCAAGGTCAGACCGGCCTTCAGGAGCTCTAGAAAGATTGATGAGCAACCATGCTTGGTGTGTACATCTTGGGTTACACATTCCAACACAATATCACGTGATATTTTATCATTGAACTGTTTAAAAAATATATATATTTGTAACAAATGATTTTTTTGCTACACCTCATTTGTCAACAAAGGGGGCAAAAACAAGATGTACATCCATTATAACCCAATGCCAAACAACCCATAAATTTTGACTCTGAAAATGAGTCAATGTCAACAATTAAATTTTTCGTCGAAAATTTTAGATACTGATTGATATGGGCAGAGTAATTTTTTTCCTTTAGTATATCCTTTCAGTTTTTGCAGAAATCATCATTAAATCAACTCTATTAGGGGCCGTTTGATACCCATTTTTGGTAAAAAAAAATTCTGGAATAGTGATTGATTAAAGATTGTGTGGTTAAAAAGTAAAGAGAATTTTTTTGTTTATGTGTAATATTATTTTATTGATAGAATGTGTGGTTGAAATGAAGAATGAGAAATAGAATGAGATAAAAAATGGGTTTCAAACAGGGGCTAAGCATTTCTATGGTTTACAATTTTCTCTCTTTTTCTTTTGCTTATTGATTCGAGACTCCATTATCTTGAGAAAATATACTATGAGTCGAGTAAATTTTTTGATTCTATTTAGGGGTAAGAGAAGTCGAGTACCGTTCTTCATTTGAAAATTACTTTCAACCCTCTATTCAATATTTCTCAGAAAATGAACCTCAATTTATTTTTTCCTTTTAATCCTCCCATGATAGTTAAACCATATATTCTGTAATTTTGTGAAATACTCCGTCGTGTGGTAGAGATAAATCCATCAAAATGAAGTGTTGGATGCCTTCAAAACTCTAATTGAATTCAAGATTCAACACTTTATATAAATCGAGACATTATAATTAATCGAAATAAACCCAGATAGATTCTTGAAAGCATTGGGGGATTTATACTGTTCTTGAAATTAGTCTCAGAGATTTAATTAAAAGAACATAGGTGGTTTTATAGTTGAACAAGCAACATTATCCCGTGCAAGTACTGCTTTCAGAGTATAATGCTGTGGCCCAATTCGCCAATAGAATTGAGTTGAACTTGAGAAAAATCCATCTCATGAACCGGACATGTAGGTGTAACGCGTCTGGGCTCCAATAATAAGTTCAACGAGTTTCTCTGCACAAAAGAAGAAACCTTTAAAGCTCAAAGAAGAAAAGACAAGTCTGTTGCATGGTCATATTGGACACAGAACATACCAGTAAGAAGCCCGACAATGGGAACCGGTTCTAGTACCTTCTGAGTACTATCGAGTCTCAACCTGAAAATCTTAATGAGCTTAGCACTCCGTTCTCTTTCCATATCCAAAATAATGAAGTGAAAAAGATGAAATGATGTAAATAGTACCACAAGAAACATAGTACCTGGTATACTTGGAGAAAAATGGATCTCTCATAAGGTAAAGTGCCCACAGGAGCTTTCGCCTTTTTAACTGCACCGTACCCAATCCATTCAGCATAAGATCAAATTATAGTCAAATTCTTACTCAGTGTAATATTCAGAAACCTCCCCAACTGAAGGAATGAAGAAAATGGGAAAAAAAAGATGTAACATTTTAACAAAACAAAAGTAGAACATAGTTCTCAGCAAGGCATAACGATTAAGGACACTTTTGGGCATAGATACAGATTATGGATGATACAAAATATATACAGTTCAAACATTAAAATTCTAACCTCGTGCTTCTCGAGGTTGGAAAGACGAAACTCCTTGCTATTTTGCCTCAAAATTGTGATGTATGAAATAATGCCATTGGAAATAAGATCCACAGTCAACGAAGTAAGCCAAGGAAACCATGACCGAGTCCCATACTTTTTAATTAGTAATACGTAAATGAGTGGTCTTAAGACAAACATCATCTCTCCTATCAAAAATAAGCCCCCAGGAACGCCCTTCTCAGACAAGAAAGAGGAAAGACTAGGTTTCTCGACCGCTATTGCTGTGTAAGGAAATGAAGATATAATTCAACAAAAAAGACTCTAAATGATTAAATCGTGTATCTTCAAAGCAGTGATAAAACAAAAAAGAAAAAATTTACTTGGAGGCTCCATTAGTGCCTGCTGACGCTGAACTCTATATAACCATGTTGGCTCAGAAACTGTCCTAGCACTTTGACCGAACCTATTTAAGGCAGATAATGCCCTTCCTTCCAGATTCGATGGATTCTGTCCATGATAATTCTTTATATTACCAGGAACCTGATGTTGCCCAGGCTTTGCTAAGAGCCCATTTCTATGCTGTGAATCTAACACATCAGAATCCTGCCCGTCATTTGTATTCTCCCCACCATGCAAGAGGATTTTATATCCACTGTTCCTAAACAATGCTAACCTAAGTAATACCCTGAAATTTATTGAAACAAAGTCTTATTATTAATAAAAAATAATGCTGGCTGTATAACGACTGAAGGTGCTGCAAGAAGAGCCTATTCTAATAAAGTAAGCTCCTTACTTGGTAGCTTCTGTTATAGCAATAAAATTCCATTTCTTTTCATCACCATAGAATTGCTGTGCTGCAACTTCAACCAGTGTTTCCAAGTCTTTGAGCAAAGTTATGAACAATGACAACGAGGAGGAGGAAGGCTGGGGCACATGCCCCATGTGCATCTGGGTTGGTGTCGTCTCAATTATATGATCATTGACAGAAGTGATTATACCCAAAACTGATGTTACTGCAGAAAGATATACAGTACGTAGAATAGAATATATCAACACTTACAAATAAACTAATGAAAAAATTGCAGAGAGAGCTTAAGAGATTCACGAATCTTGACAAGGTGACCAAGTCACTCCCGTCCCTGGAAGAAGGCCCAGAGAAGGGTTGGGGGAAATGGTTATTAAGAAACGTTAGATTGAAGCAATGATAATACCCAAAATTGATGGTACTGCAAAAATATATAAATATACAATAGAAAACATTGATTTGGAAACAAACGATATAGTTCTTAATTGGAGTAGAATACAGTACAATGTACAGAGAATGTTAGGTTTCAAGAAAATATGGCAGAACTTATACAGCATGAATAGGAATTTTAAGGGGGAAGGGTGGGTGGAGTTGGGGAGAATAGAAATAAACATAATTTACGTACAGAAACTTTAAGATACAGAACTTTTTTAACATGCAACACTGAAATACATGAAACCAGGAGCCCACAATCATACCAAATAATCTTCATGGATGTACTACAAAAGTTCTCTATATTTGTATAACTATTGTGTTCCTAATGCAGCCAATCTACTTAATTTAAAATATCATGATTTCTCCATAAATGAAAGAAAATAAAGGCGCGCACACACAAAAAAAAAATAAAAAAAAATCTATTCTTCATTGAGCCAAAGAACATGAATTTAGCGCATGATTCTAAATAAGAAGAAGTCAGTGTTACCAAAATATCACAAAACCTGCTTCTGGTCCAATTTCCGATTCAGAAAATCGTTCAGGGAGAAGCCATGTCAATCCCTGAAAGCATTTTTTCAACAATCAGATATGTGTGAAGTTCTGAAATCCCATGCAGGTTAATATCAACGTACTCAAACATTTCCACGTAAAAGGCATAAAAAAATGCTATTAGAATAGAATGCCTTGGTTATATTACAGAATACAAAAATTTAAAGATTATAAAATGGACCAGATGTCTAACTTTACATTTCTAGCTGCTGCGCTTTGAATCTCAAATAAATATGAAAGAGGGTGCAAATAATAAATTGTGGAAGAAGGATAGGGAGTATATCAATGCATATTCCGCAAGTGAGGATTGTTTATGACATAGTGAAATGTATATTAAGAAAAGGCTCAACAATGGATTGGCTTTGGCAAAATACATGGCAACTTCTTATGAAACACTATCAGGCTTCTGCGCTAAAAGGTCTCATTAAAAAATTAGGTCACGGAGCAAGTTAAGCCCTTGTTTGGTGGTCATTTTTTTGGAAAAACATTGTTTTGAATAGTGAATTTTAGGAGAATGTGTGATTAAAATGTAGGAAAAATTTTTGGGTTTACGTGTAAAACATTTTATTATGTGAATGTGTGGTTGAAAATAAGTATGTAAAAAAAGCGTTGAAAGAATGGGAGACAAACAGGGCTAAATGAATATCCACTATACAAAAAAGGCAACAGAAATTAGATCAAACTTGTTATGAAATTTGCAAGAGTTATGATCCAACACAAGTGAGAAATTTTGTACCTAGGGAGTAGGGACAGAAGAAAGGGTAGATGGAAGCGTGCAAGCATTATGCAGCTTATGATGTTATGAGGTTACGAGTTGTAAATCAAATATACATGTCATTCATTAAGAGCATATTTTTCCATTTCCAAGCACCTCCCATATGTACTTATTTAGTCCCAGACAGAACTGGAAGAGACGGGGGCAGTTTGACCTCAACCGAGAATGGGGGCCATATCCTATATGGATATCATCATGTGCACATGAGAAGACAACTCTAGCATTTTAAAATTTTAATGAATTAAAAAACCAGCAATTATGAGCTAAAATTGTTTATTAACTGGTGATAATTCGTCATATTGCAGGATATTAGCTTAGAAGCATATGTGCTTTTAAGATAACTCCTATTAACACTGTTTCATCCCCATTTTCTCTATTTAAGAAGCAAAATTCAAAGGAGAAACAGCTTATTACCTAAATTAAACAATTTCTAACTCGAATAATCAAAAGCCGATTGAAGAACAATACTATTACAAGTAAAGTAACGTATAATTGATAAAAATGTTACTAGTTCAACAGGCTTACATTAGCTAGAGACTCAAGTGAGTGCACGTAGTCCCTATTCCTCCTAACCCATCTTTTGTAAGCCTCCATGGAACGCAAAAATTGAATCTGCGCCGTAAAAAATGAATCTTGATTTCTTCTGGGTGTAAAAATTTTTGAACCCTAAAACTTTATAAGCCACGAGCACAGCGCAAAACTTTTTTCAAATCCATTCGGAAATTATTCTGCGATTTTGAATGAACCCCGGGTGAGAAAACAGGGAAAGTTACGAATTTTGGGGATTTTTATTTGTTAGTATTATAAGCTAGTGCGTGTGTATCGCTGACGTGTACTTGCAAATTGTTGCAGGATTGTCTTGAATTGATGAACGGATTATTAGTGGAAGGAGTTGGGATAAGGTGCGTGTTTGGTTAACTTAAAAAATAAATAAAATTACTTATAGTAATTTTACTTATAAGTGAATATAAATCTTAATTAAACTATGAGCTACAAATTATAATTGAAAAGGTAAAGAAGATACTAACTTTTAGTTACAAATATTTTACGATAAAAATTTTTAAAAAGTAAATAATTGTTTATTAGTTCTTTATTAAGTGATTATAAGTAGTGGATCCACTAAACGAGTAAAAAATAAGTGAGTAGTAAATTGTAAGTTCTACAAAATGCATAAATAAGTTTGAGATGCCTTTCGAAGGTTTTCCAAAGAAGCTATAAATCCAATAACACATTCAATATTCTTCGCAATGATCTCTAAAAGATGCAGTCCAAAAAGTCTTCTTCAAGTTTTACTAACTACCAATGTATTTAATTGTTGTTGTAGTGAAATTTGTAAACAATTTTGAATAGGGAGTGAGCACGAGGATTTGAAACTAACAATCGAGGGAAAAAGTGAGCAACGAGTGAAAGTTTCGAAACATGGACCTTATATATTGGGTAGATCAACTTATCCTTGTTTGAATGAGTAGCATGCATTGCTAGTGAGAATTTGATAGAATCTTGGATGGTTTCCTTCCATTTGTCCTGAGGTACAGCGATTATGATAGTTTGGAGACCCATTTGTCAAAAATAAAAGAATGGGGACCCAAGTGCGAGAAAAGATGAAGTTTGGGAACCCTAGGTGCAAATTTCCCTACAATCTAGGGTTGTTGGCAAAAACCAACTTACTGAACCAAAATCAACTTTTTTGAAATCGTAGATTTGATGTCAACATAGACCTATTAGGTTTTGAAACCATTCTGAATCGATTTGCTTTAGGTTTTGAAATCAAATTGGACCTTTTAAAAAAATAAATAATATTAAATTAAATTGATAAATTACAATCTTAACCTCTAAAAGAAAATAAAACTATATATATTAAATTTTAATACAAAAATGAGTAATTTGATCATTTTTTTCATTATTAAATACCAATAACTAGTTAATTACCTTAATTTGATAACTCACGTGTTGAGACTTTTCTTTGATTTTTATGTATTTAAATCTACAGCTCGACATATATACACACACATAGTTTCTTTAGTCGTCAAGAAAGTATATTGAACTAGTGACGATAAAGTAAACAGTGAAATAAAATATACAGTCAACCAAACTTTTTAAAATGGTCTGATTTGAAAAACTCAAGAATGGGTCTGCTTGCATCCCTAATTACAATCCAACTGCAAAACCAACAAAACCAGTTTTATAATGAACCAAAAATTTCTAGAGCGTGGAATTGCGGAATAGACTTGGATTCATCTTTCAATATGAATTGTTAATGCCATAAGTTAAGCCTGCCACAGTTAACAATGGAATAAAGGAAAATATGCACAAGCACTATTCAGAAAGGAAAAATGCCCGAGAGTTGTCCAACGCTGGAACTCACAGGAGTTCAATTTCCAAGTCAATTTTTCTGAATCATATCTTTTGCTTTCCTTTTCCCAGTCTTTCTAGTTCAGCTTCAGCATTCTTCAGCTGCTCTTTAAGTATCGATACTCTCTGCTCCAGCTCCTCTACAGTTCCTCGAACAATGGATGGTTGATATGGCGATAAGAAATTGAGTGAAAATGCTTTCAAAGCTTCGACCCCACAAACCTATCAGACATCGCTAGTTCATCAGGCTAACAACAGATGAGAAATCATGCATAAGCTGAAAAATCAAGGATTTAAAATTTTGGTATAGAGAATTTGATAATAAAAGATAGCGATAAAGAAGATAAAAGAAACGAAAATCTTGTCTTTATAATGTCCAGTCCTATCTAGTAATGGTTACCGAACACTCTTAAAAGAATCCTTACCTCTTGAGGCAGCAACGGCAACTTAGTTATGTGAAAATCATCATACAGCATGTAGAATTGGTCCAAGTATTTTTGTTGCATGTGCATTCTAGCTTTGAGCAACTTTGATTCAACAGCTGAAAGAATAACATTTTAGTTTCAGTAAAAATATTACACAGTAAAAGAGAAGTGCCAATATTACAAAAAATATAAGCATACCTTCTTCATCAAAAATTACTTGATTAATAATGATATTGTGTGTATCTATCTCAAATTTGGTCAGTTCCTGAACAAGTCTTTCAGTTTCATATAGTGAGAGGAATTCCGGAATGCATACACAGACAAATGTTGTCAAATCCTGCCCAAAATTAGAAATATTGATGGATCAGGAAAATTTGCTTGGTATGCTGTACACATGTCAATTTCAGTTCAATTTATGTTCCCAATATTAGATCCAAATTGGTATTTGAAAGAATCAACAATTTTTTATCTTGTGTTCGGCCGTTGTCTATTATGTTTTAATTGAATAATATAAACGTTGAGAGTGTTTTTTTCCATTCTCGATCCAAATCGGTATTTGGAAGAATCAGTTATTTGCCGATCTTGTGTTTTTCTTCAATTCTTACGCTTCTGTACATCAGGTTTTCTACTAGTTCCTGAGTTTACAAGTATTACATTTCTCAGCATGCCCCACAGCAAACCTTGGGCACTTCAGTACTTGAGAGTTTATTGGCATCTAGAGTGTGTATAAGACAGCCCTTCAACTGATCCCTAACCAGCAATTTTAATATGGATTGTGTATTTAACAAGAAGGGAAATATCTCACTGGATCCTTAAACTGCTTGTTCACTTGTTCAATCACATCTTTCATGCCTTCAAGCTTTCCGAACATCGCGTCCTCGGCAAATTCATCACCGCCACCGACTAGACGAGTCATCTGACACCAACATATACAATGAAAATTATTTACATTATCAAACAAACCTGCTAGACATACATGATAAGATAGATGCTCAGGAAACAAATATTACATCTTCATACATCAAAATCAACTTCATAATTGCAACCATCTATAATTAGTATGACTACTGAACCTTCAAAGCCATGAGCTCACTGGGTAAATGTTCAGAAATACATGAAAGTAACAACTAATTACAAACTAAATCTTAACTGAAGAAAAAAAACTAATTACAATCAGCAGGTTCTCAGTTACACTATCAACATAATGATCATTTTCTAATCTCAAGAAAAGAGGACACAGCAATTCCAATTAGTAGTTCTAGGCAAAAGGTTTGAATGTTTATCCTTCATCTCACAGAAAGAACAAAAGAAACGAAAAACAGAGTGGGAGGGACGGAGGAGAGAAAATCATCAAGATCTTGTAAGCAATGAAAATTACAGCTAACAATTGATTTGGTCAGATAGTAAATCAAATCATTTTCACAATCTTTTGTACCACAACCTGAGGTGAAGTACACAAAATAATTAAATTTACTATTGTTTCACATAACCAACATTGAACAGCAACAAGCACATGCTGTTGCAGTATAATTCACCTAAATTTAGCAACCTGACTCTGATATAAATCAACAATTACTGTAGAGACCACATAGGTAATCAGAAACATAATATACACATACACAAAGAAATCATTGAGTCTGGCAGAAAAAATAAACAAAGAAAATCAAAATTTGCAAGATGCTGTTACTATAGATAACTTTTTTATCATTTAATAACCAATTGAAAAAGATGTGATAATATAGCTAACTAAAGTTTCCTAGACAATAACAATATACACATCACCTATCTTCAGCAAAAAGAGCAACAAGCCTGCAAAAGGAGGCCAGGTATAGCCATTTTAACTTTTGAATGACGAGTTTTTTAAGCATATCCTGCTTTACATCTTAAATATACCTCACACTTCCTCCAAAATAAATGAATAAAAGAGTAAAATAAAACAAAAGGAAGTAAGAAAGTAAGGGATAATATACCTGACTCAACAAGCCCCCAAATTTACTCTTCAAGCTCATCATTTTGTCAAGCCCCTTCTCTAATGTTGAAGGGAATTGTAATAGACGGAGAGTATGTCCAGTTGGAGCTGTATCAAATACTATCACAGAATAATCCATTGTTTGCACTAACCTGAAAAAAAAATATTAAAGGATAATTTCCGTAAACAAAATATATAGAGCATATATATTACACATGCAGTCATTGAAATTCATTAGTTAGATGAAACTATAAGGACAATATTCAAATAGTTTCATTTATTTCCAACAGATCACATGATCATATACACTTTGGGTTAAATCAACTAAACCTAAACAAAAACATGTTTGGGAGTTGTTTATAATCGGTTTAAATTAAAAATAGACAGAAATGAATTGTGGATAAGTGGGTAGTTTGTGGGTCTCAAAAAATGTGTTAATAGAAAGTTATTTGAACGATTATAAACAGTTTATGAACATTAGCCAAACATGGGCTAAATGAAGAAATACAAGACAAGGTGAAATGTGAAAGAATTTATCAGTGTTCAAGTAGGGTCAGATTCACTGAAGAAAACAAAAAGTACTTTGGACGTGAAAGCAAGTTTTACTTGCAATAGAAATACAGAAAAAATGTCACGGCGACTTGTGAAATTTTATGGAACTAAAATTTTTAGGCATATTATGT
The DNA here is from genome assembly GCA_903798345.1 of Fraxinus anomala. Taxonomy (NCBI): domain Eukaryota; kingdom Viridiplantae; phylum Streptophyta; class Magnoliopsida; order Lamiales; family Oleaceae; genus Fraxinus; species Fraxinus anomala. The sequence continues at coordinate 38,635 of CAIGRN010084249.1, read as the reverse complement.
GCAGGTGTCCTTAAAGTCAACAGCTTGTGTGGAGAGGGCTACCATTATTTGCATTACCGAAAATTTAAGTCTGTCTTATCCTGTATAACTACACAAATCCTCTTTCAACACTCTACTCTTTCAAGAGCAATGTCCAAAGGTAATGTGAAAAGGTTTCCACCCTTTATTTATTTTTTATCTTTTGAGAGAGGAAGTTTCAATCTTTTTTATTTATCTCCTTTTATGGGATTTTAAGTCAACCTCTTCCTTTAAGTTTGCAATTGGTACTCGACCAATCACCTTTTTAACCAATATATGTAGCAGCCAGAACTGGATGGGCCAAAACAATTTCGATCAGTCCTCATGCTTTTATTGTCAATTAGTGCCCCTTCAACAAACTGATGAATGTGTTCATTTCATGCTCAATACTTCCTTGTTTTCCCGCAAACCAATCTCAATATTCTTATCTCGATCGCACTCCAGTAGTGAAGATTTCTCTTAACAGCCCAACTTTTGGTCCACATAACAGATACTAGATCAGTCCTTTGAATTTCTATATTATTTTGTTGATGGACAAATGCCTGATGCATTTCTCCATGTAACCTAAACAGGCAGTTTATTGTTTTTCTCCTAACGTCCTTGTGAGAATCAAAGTGGAAAAGAATGGATATAGATCACGAGGGATCTTATTACTTCTTCGAAAGTGTTAACTAAGTAGTGTTTTGGATCAACACTAAGTGTTAAGAAACCAATCAAAAAAATTGCTTATATACCGTTACTCGAACTACATTCTTGAAAGTAAAGTTTCTTAACAGACACACATAATTTTCTTTAGACGAAATGTCATCAGACACAATAAACTAAAGTTGTTCCACTGAACAGGTTTTCTGACCTTGGCAACTTGAATTAAAAAGGGAGGGGTAGCAAAACATTCATACATTGCAAAAGTAGACTATATGTCATCTCGAAGCAGTATGAAACATAAAACTTACTTCAACATTTCTGCAAAACTCATAGCTTCATCAATTCCAGGAATAGCATTTGCCAAGTCAGATAGAAAACCATCCATATTATCTGAACCCAATGTGTCTTCATTTTCCACATTAGGATCAACTTCCTGTGAGGCAGAATTGCAAATTTGCAATACCACAATACCAATTAATACACTACCACGTATGCCTAATATGCTAATACAAATACAACTTTATTTTAAGCTAAAACTTAACCCTCATCGACCTTCCTTGGTGGAGCCTAAAAGCTCACTAAGGATTTGTGGATGTCTTTGCCAAAAAAAAAACTGTCAAAAAGTTCCCCAGCAGTCATCTATTTTGCCTTCACCTCATTTTTCTTCTTACTTCAACAAAAGCACATTCTTTAATTCTAATTATTCTATAACCTTACAAAAATCCAGGATACCTATCCTTATAAATCTGATGACACTAGGTTCTTTAATTTCTTTATATTTGTACTTGAATAGTATAATAGCGACAATCGCATTAACTAAATCTATATTATATATGACTATGACTAATGCATAAAAATAAAAGCTCAAAGGGGAACCTAGATACAAGCAGATTGTTGTACACGATTCCCGAGTATCGTAGCATTAGATCTCACACATTTAAATTCCTTTCACATGTATCCTTCATACTGAATATAAATCTAGGGTGTATTTGATGAATATTATTGAGGAAATAATGTATTTTAAATAGTGATACGATGGAAAACATGTGATTAAAAACTAAAGAAAAGTTATTAATGTGATGGAAAATTTTATTTTATTGAAGGATGTGTGGTTGAAAATATGTTTTGAAAGAATGTATTTTGAAAAAATGTATACCAAAAGGGGCCTAATATATTTTATTTTTCCCTAAGCCACCCATCACCAATGCTTCTAATGTCAAAGTAATACAAAACCATAAGAAAAAAATTATTTGAAGAATCTAAAATAAAGGATTAAAAAGAGCAAAAAGAAACCTTTAGAATTGTCCACAACTAAAATCATCGATAAATTCATCAAATACCCAAAAATTCATGTAAAAAATTCACAAATATCCCATCTTTCCATCTCAAACAATCCAAAATTAATCCAAACAAATCTAGAAAACCACAAAGACAACGAAAGAAAAAACATTTCAAGAAAGCAAAACTAAGTTAAAAAGAGAAGACTTGTATCCATACCATTGCGTACAAGTTGGAGAAGCCATTGACAAGTGTAGGAGCCTTGGTGAATTTCTGCTGGAACGCATCGCTGAGATTGTGAGCAGGGTCAGTGGAGATGATAAGCACAGAGGGTCGCACCCGCGCGAGTAGAATTGCAAGAATGGAGCTGCACGTCGTCTTGCCCACGCCGCCCTTGCCACCCACGAAAACCCACTTGAGGGTATCCTGATCCAGCACGTTCTGCACTGTCCCTTCAGGCAATTCCTGTTTCGAATCCATCACAACAAAAATTGACAATAACAAATAGCAATACAGAACACTGCTCAATGAATTCAAGAAAGCTCTTTCACGTGTGTTTATTTCTTGTTTGGGTTTTCTCTGGAGTATTTATACGAACAGGTCGAGTGCGGATGAGGTTTTTTTTATCGATGTTTCGGTTGGAAGATTCGGACTCAAATAGGTCTGATTTGAGCTCTGGTTGACTCCTGTAATCAGGCGTGCTGCTTCCTTGCGTTTCCTCAATCTATTTTTCATTTTTCTTAATAATTATTCATTTTTATAATTATTATGAATATTAAAAAACTTTAATATTAATATTATGATTAAAATGAGAAAATTACAGTTTAGGCTGCAACCTATTTAAAACGTATAAAGTAGGATCAACCAGTTATTTGGCAATTGCACACACTTAAATTTTTATAAGAACAAGTTTACTCGTATATATAATTCATCGGAAGGTTGGGAGTGACGATGAGATGCTGAGAGCATCTCCAATGCAACTATTGAATATTTAAAAATTATGCCATATAAATATAAATAGAAAAAAAAATCTTTTTAAATGAAAGTTGACTACGACTACGTCAAGCATACTTGACAAAGGAAAAAAAAAATAGACAATATCTAAAATTTTGTCGAGATTCAAAAGCTCTTGTTAAACAGAGTAACTCAACAAAAATAATAGTCTTTCCAAATTTAAACTTGATTTTATTTTTATTTTAAGAAAATGAAGGACGGTCCATAGAATGTACTGTAAAATATTTAGACTCGAGTATCTATTTATCAGACATCAATATCATATAAATTGAAAAATTTCAACTTTTGCGCCATATGTATAGCAATACATATAATGCATTAGAGACGCTTTGAGTGAGCTTTGTTTTTGTTATAATTTTATTTGTTTTATGTTATTTATTTATTTTTGTTTATTTAGATATAAGCGTAAATTGTCTTTCATGTACAAAAAAAATTGCTGATTTAAAAGTAAAATCAAGTCTACCCCGTTAATCTCGTTAATATATACAGATAAAATCTCAGAAAAAATAGCCAAGAGTTAGAATATAATAATATAATAATATAATTAGCTTTTAAGTAAAAAATTTGACGCATTAGTAGATGAAGAGAGCTTATTTAATGTACACTGGTTTATTATAGTTCAATACATAGAGTTGTAAGCAAAGCATGTAGCAATAATGGAACAGATACAGATTAATAATGAAGGAAGCAGGGTGATATTTAAGAGCCTGCTCATACCCCAGTATCCAGCTATGGTTATTGTAGCATCTGCAATTACTCGAGCCAGAGTCCCGGCTTCTGTCGAAAGCAATCCACCATTATATGTCCCCTTTGAAAGCCGCGATGACATTACTCGGGATAGAAGCGAAAGGTTTACGCCTAAGGATACATTACATGAGGTTTTAACTAAGTTCAGATTTGTATTTGCTGAATGAAAGCAACCAGAAATTACCTTCAAGAACTTCAGCAGATACGAATGTAATTAAAGCCGAACAGACATATTGTGGGACAGAATAAGGGATTATCAACTGGAAGCTCAGAACTATTCCCATACATACCATAACTTCTGATGCCAGTAAAACTTGCCTGCGTAAAGGTAGGTAAAACAGATGAAAAAAAGTGGGGTTATTTGAGATACTTAGCTTATATTTGGGACAAGACTTTCTTTTTTCTGTTTTTTTCCTTGGGGTGAAATTTTTATCTTATTTTTAGCAAATTTTTTACCGATGGCAAGTGCATATGGGTCCCATTGCTGCCGCAATTATTGACTACCTTAGAAATAAATTACCAGAAATGCCTCTCTCTCAAGAAGAATGAATTAAATGTTAAAAATGCACATAGGTCATTCTGCTTCATTCGATCAATAATTACGACTGGTATGAGACTGATAAACACTTTGTAATGGTAAAAAATTGCTACAAATTGGATAGCCCTCCTAGATGGGTTAGTACGAAACTTTGGCTATTACAAACACGGTGGATGAAATTTTAATCACTAATAATGGGAGAAAAAAGTAGATCAATCAAAAATCCCAATTCTCTTTGAATTAGTAACCTTTCTTTTCTATCCTCCCCTTTTGTTTGATCTCTGAGGTCCCATTGGTGAAACTGTTCAGTGATAACTTGTAAAAGAAGAATATTGGCTATATGAAAGAGGTTCATCGATGTCGTAAGGCATTAATGTACAATAACCAGTTAGGGGAAGGATTTCTTGACATTTTCAATTAGTTTGCAGTGATGTACTGTCATCATTCCCAACTTACTGTATGTTTTGCTTGTGTGCTTGGTCCCAGTGATGTTTGTGATAGGGATCGAGAGTCATGGCAGGAGGGGTAAATGGGACAAGAATGGGGGCTTTAAGGATCATTAAAAAATAATAAGAGCTGTAACAATTAATAGTTTATTTAAGGTTACCTTTCCTCAAACATGTTGCTGAGGTAGCTTCCTACAAGAATGTTCACTGGAAGCACTGTCAGGCCGAGACATGCCAGAAAAATGGCCACATTGCTGGTTGACCATATGAAGTAATGGGCCGTGACAACACTTGATTCGGCAAGTAAAACTTCCATAGCATATTTGAGCATAAAGTATATAAGTAGTTGTACCTGGTCGTATTATGAAAAATAAGTTAAAACAGAATGCAAGTCTATAGGCGAAACAATTACAGGAAATGCACGAGAGAAGTTTCCTTATTTGCATGCCTTGCGGAAATAAAATTAGATAGAGAAATCATACGAATAAGCAGTATCTTTATGGTCCAATGTAGTCCCCATAAACAAGAAGAGTTGGTAAACTGTCAAACAGTTTCGTGGTCGAGTTTCGTTTCAGAGTGATTTGAGATCATTCTCTCACCCTGCCTAATTATTTTAGTAGTTGTTATTAAGTCACAAATCTTGTATCAATTTTGAAACCACAAATACACTAATCAATTCAATCTTCACAGTTAGATTCATAGACCTCACATAAATGAATTTGAAAACCAGAGCTTGAATTGTACTTCATATAGACGATTAAGTTCTCAACCTGCCAACGTTATGGCTAAGAAAGGTATAATCTTCGAGTGTGAATAGTACGATACTTTGTTCTGATGATACAAGGCATTCCATAACATGCATATGATTTGCAATGAGTGCTAAAGATTAAAATCCAGACCTTTACAGAGGGTGTAAGCAACTTGTACGCAGTCACAATTGAAGTGACTGGTTTCTGGATTTCCGTGGAATTTTCTTTGCTAATGTCAAATTCTTGGTCTTCATCTTCATCTTCGTCATCATCTTCTTCTTCCTGCTTTTCTTTCGCGGATGAAAGCAGTGGTTGGATGACATCATTCTGCACGCACCCCGCATCCACTCCTGTAATGCAAAAACTGAAATAATTATGTACACATTGAAACAAATATAAGTTTACAAGAATCATGAAAATAAGGCTGGCATAGCTATTTCAATCATACTTCACCAGAGCACATTAAAAATCATTATAAAATAGTTTTAAGACACAATATTACAATTGTAATCCATTTTAGAGTCCAACTGACATACCCAAATTTGTTATCTGTTGCCCAATATTCACTTCCTCGTCGTGCAAAGGCTCTCTAAATGATATCCACAACCACAGCAGGTAGATAAGCCATGCCAGAGCCATAACCCATCCTGGTAAAGTATCTTCATTGAATGAAATTCTGAAGATCTTAAAATTAGATTGAAGCAAGCAGGAAAGAGCAGGACCACAAGCTATTCCAAGTGCACTAGCACTAACAAAACCAGCAGAAGCCTTCATTCGCATCTTAAGAGGAACACAATCACTGATGTAACGTCGATTAACAGCCCTAGCAGAGCCCAGTCTGGAATAATTTGAACATAGAAAAGTATATCCAAATCACTTATATAACCCAAAGCTTGAATATCAATTAATACTTTATGAGAGGAACATCAAATAACACACTGTTGCCTACATGGATTTCTATGAGATTTGGTGCATCAGTACTATAAATAAGAAAATTATATTTTGCATCAAAATATGATTGAACCTAACAAGAAACCATTTAGCAAAATCAAATGAAAGAATAACTAACAAGCTGAATTAAAGTAAATAAAATTCAATAGCTATTTTTCTTTTTATCTGAAACTACATAGTCGCATACTAATTCTTCATTTTCCACTGGAGACAAATAACATACAACAGCATGCATTCAAAACTTGCATCTCTATTCACATACTCAGAAATACAGATTTGTAAACAGTGTTATTTCTGTCCTTGTTCCTTCTCCTTTTATTTTAACAAATCAATGAGTCGTGTGTCTCGGGTATGCCTACTTGCAAGCAAAAGCATAAAGTGATGTACATAATAGACGAACAAGAGAGAAAGATTATGGCTTACCCACAAAATAGACGACCAATTAGAAGCACATATATTGAGTTGAGATCATAAGCCAAGGCGTATAAAGTGTTTCCAAGAAGAAGAACAATGCTGCTGAATACTAGAGGTTTCATGTATGATTTATTTGACCATGCACTAAAATAAACTGAAGAGAACACCTGAGCAACAGCCATCGACCCAATTACAACCCCACAAACAGTTGCTGCAGCTCCAAGACTTAATGAATAGCTGTCTGCTGTTGGGACAATTATATATGAATTCACCATGTATAAAAATGTATTTGCCAAGTTCAGAAGAAGAGACATAAAATGATATCTGTCATCAACTGCATGCTCTTCTGAAGGAGTTGGTAATTCCTCTTGCAGAATAAGTGCATGTTTTCCCAAGTACTGGAGGAAGTCCGTTGAATTTGTTAACCGGTCCACGGCAACTTTGACAGACTCGATGACAGGATCCTGCAAGGGGTATAAAGAAAATTTCGACCTCGTATCAAGGTTACTTACACTTAAAAATGTCAGTGTGAGTACCAGACCCTGCAATTTCGATAACACATACATGCTCAAGTACCAAGATCCACACTTTTGAGCACAGAATTCAACTCCAAACCCAAATCTCTAATATCATGATGTCTAAATTTTTACTTCCTCAGCCTTTGAGTTTAGACCTGATCACAATGAAATAAATTGTTGAAAAACTTTTGAGTGCATATAATTGGATCGGAATAGTACTTAACTTGAGATAAAAGCTTGGCCAAATGGTAATCCTGGTTTCATTTTGTTTTACTCTTCTTTCATAATAGGTAAAAGTTTAAAGGAACCATCGAACTGCAGATTCAGATGGAAAAAAGTTTATCCAATGCTTCAAATGATATTCTTGGTTTCCTGGTGACTATATGTAGCATGTCAGCTTTGCGTAGCCCTTTCAACTTGAATAAAAATGAACACCTAGTCTGCTTGGAATTTAAAGTATTTAGCTACCACTCTTGATAAATACAGCTTAGCATATGCATGTTCATCTGAAGTTCTTAAAGCTCCTTCCTGTGCTCATGCTTCATAAGACATCTGATACCCTACAAATTCTAGTTTCAATTTGTCAAGGATGTTACATGCAGAATTTACATGACATCTAAATCAATCTAAAATCTAGGAACTAAATAGGAAATATATGAAGAGATCGTGTGTTTGCAATAGTTCTAATTGACTAATGGACATGAGCATGAACCTGGAGGGGCAGTGCAGGCTGATCATAAATTGAAATAAAGGTCTCTTGATGATTGTGGAGATCAGAGAGATTGCGAGATAAAGTTCCAACAACAGCTGAAATTCCCTGCAAGTCATTCATAAAGTTATCAGCTACGCTAGATACATTTATTAAACTACCTTAGAACTTCTCAAAGTAGCATCTATAAGAAATACGGAAAGCAAATTCAAATAGTAGGAACTAGCCTATTCAACACTTTGTAGAAAAATTATACAATTCTTTGCCATACCACATGCTTAAACACTTGTCTCAGCTGGGAATAAGGATGATTTGCTCGTGTCTTGACATAGTAATTAGTGAACTTATAACCAAATCTCTTGTCAAACTTCTTCAATATTTTACGTAGTCCAATGGCATTTAACTCTACAAAAAAGAGAAGCCTTAGCACATCCTGCCCCACATTTCTATATGATTCCTGCAATTCAGGTATCTTCACAACATCTGCTTGCTGAATTAGACCATTATGCTGTTCCCCAAGATAGGCCAGCCTGCTTGCAAGTTGCCCTTGTTGTTCTAGCAGAAATAGGACAATCTTTTCGATCTGGAATTATGGAAGACAAACATAGTTTTCTTTAGAACATTGTAAAGTATAGAACAACTTAGCACTACAAAATAGAGAAATTTCAAAGTGAAACTAAACGATAACCCTCTGGAACTAAACTTTGATTAGCAGTGGAAAGTAAAGCAAAAAATAAAATCTCATCATATTTTCATATTGCACACTTGAATTTAGTTTGACCACAGCTGAAAATGTTGAGGAGATGCCAGAAGGATCGGAAGTCGTGCTACTAAAAGCATGCTGTCGCTTGCATAACAGAACAAGCAAGAAATGCAATCTCTGTTTTGCTTCAATCTAAATAAGGCAGTAAGTACTTAGGGCTTTTGATTTACAGAGTAACCTGAAGCATATACTTTGACTTAATTTTCTTGTTTTCTTCATTCGGTTTTTGTTTATCAGCTAACTAAAATCAATTATCACCCAATATCTAACTAGTTTGATTACATCATGTCATCAAAGTACCTGTAATTGTTTTCATGAAATACTTTGCAATCATCATATATTAGCATATAATTTTTATTTTCACAAAGGAGGAGGCAAATATTAGCACATAACTTCATTGCATACTAATCCACGTGATTGTTTTTTCTTTTTATTCTTTTGGATTTTCTTGGGTGACCATTGTAACCATGTGAAATCAGGCATTGCTCGAATTTTAGAGGAGGGCAAATCTGCTTGTGTGGAGTTTCAGTTCTTTACTTCATGCTGAGACAAATGAAAGTCAGACACTGGTGAATTAAATGCATCTTAATACCTGCTTATCCAAAATTCTTGAGAAATCCATTAGAACAAAATCGCGATCTTGAGCTGAAACTTCAATTTGCCGAACATACTGTTTCACTTTCTTCTTCATTAACTTGTAGTTAATATAGTAGCTGGAAGAAAACCATATCCCAAGTAAGTTAATGATATGGAAAAACAAGCACGAAACAACAACTTTGCATAATTATACTAAGAAAACCATATCCTAAGCATGTTCAAGAAAACCATATATGATGAAGCTGGACGACAACTATTTTCCCATGGCACGGCAATGGCAATTCCTGTGTACTTATAGTTGCAAGACATCAACAATTGCAACAAGGGTATGGATAATCTAATTGATTCCCTTCGCTTCTTGTCGATTTATCTCAAACCAATTTTCAAAACTAACTAGGAATCACCAATCCATATCCCTACCAAGTTTGTACAAAATAGCTGATAGAAGAATTCACGGATGATGTACTTCTCACTGGGCAGAAAATAAGATAAACAGAATATTTTCAAATGATAAAGTATGTTCATTTGTAAAATAAGCATACCCTTGCCACTCTTGAATTTGTAGTTCTTTCATTTTTTTCCCAAAGGCAACCATCCTTCAGCAAAAAATAGTATCCTGATAACAAGACATGTAACATAAGAAATCTGCTGTCTAGTTTAATATTAAATTTCATATAAGAGCTTCTTAATATATGTAAACTGTCTGTGTCATATGATGTAATTGTGACCCCTAAAGTATCCATTAGAATCAAGAGAACAGTAGAAAAGAATTATTTCAATACCCAGAGGGTTAAATAAATTGCTAAACTGCATCATATTATAATCAGAAATTGCCAACATTGGGTAGATGACAAAATGACAAGGATTTCAAGATATAAATAGCATAACAAATATGTATGTCAATCATCTCATCTCATGGCCCTTATTCAGTTCCTTGCGATAAAAATGCGGAATTCTCCACGAGATTTTACTTCATCTTCAGTTCCAGAAAGTCGAATTTACTCGTATCCATGGTCCCACGTAATGGAAATTATACGAGACACAGAAACAGAGAATCAACCTCAAAAATCGAAAATTTAATGCTACATAGACATAGGGAGAAACATAGCGTTTGATTGTGCGTTTTTTAACAGTGTTAGTGGCCGCGTATGATTTCCATACGCCACGTAGATTTTTTTGCGTAGTTGAATGGATGGAATTGAAATGAATGATGGATGGGTAATTTTTTAATAAAAGTCGTGAGCAGTCAGTATAATCAAAAGCAAATGTTGATGATTGATGATTTAATTAATTCAATACATGTCTCGTGACATATCTCGTAAGATTCACAAATAATATCATTTATGCACAAATTATTCTATTCATTTATAATGTTTCCGTTCGACAAAATTTATAAATAATAAATTTTAGTTTTCAAGTTTCTTTTTCTTCTTCAGATTAAATTAATAAAGAATATGTACTGACAAAATTAAGATCAAAATTAATTTGTATTGTACAAAGTTGCCAACCACATATTTTATATTTAATTTCTAATGGTGTAGTGTAGCTATCTTTCTCCCACTAACTCTTCTTTTTCAACAGATATTTTCTGAGGAAAAATAATTTATTTGAAGATAAACCGATTATGACTTTTACATGAAGAATAATATTATTGATAACGGTTTTACTAGTGGTACATTACTGTGTACATCGAGATGTACACTCNATTTGAAGATAAACCGATTATGACTTTTACATGAAGAATAATATTATTGATAACGGTTTTACTAGTGGTACATTACTGTGTACATCGAGATGTACACTCTTTTCATATGAGGATGGGATCCACATGAATAAAAAATTATTTTATACAAGTGAATCTCACCCCATATGACCATGTGAGGGAGGTGTACACCCTTATGTACATTTTTTTATGTACAACTAAAATTATTCTATTGATAATGACATCCATAATTCACAAATTCATGTGGGTTTCACTGTGTATATACTTTAAAAATTTCCACGTGCAATTGAAAGCTGAATGGATCAGATGAAGATATGCGTTTTGCCCTTAGAGTTTGATTAGATGTTTGAACAGCTCAAAGCACCCACTTTTGAAAAATTTGTGTTGGCCCTCGACATAGTCAGTGGCAGAGCCAAGATGCGGTCGGGGGGCATATCGAGGGGACAAATTGTACACGTGTATTAAGCCTCCGTTTGGTTAGAAACTAAAATTAAATTTTCAATGAAATTTGATAAAAGTCATTGAGATATGTAGTTGAAAAATCGCGATTTTATGAAATATATAGTTAAAATTAATTGTTGAATTTAATTTAAATTAAAAATCTAGATTTTAATTCTTACTTAACATGAGCTAAAAAAACACGAAATATCTACATAAATTTTCAAAATTTTCAAAATATTGCGGGACAATCGCCACCGCTTTTGGCTTCACTATTGGGTCCCTATTTGGCCTCCGTTTTTGGGAGAAAAATGTGCTTTGAAATAGTGATTTTTTAAAAAAAAATGTGTGGTTAAAAAAATTATTAATTCACGGGTAAATTTTTTTAGAATAAGAATATATGGTTAAAATTGAGTTTTGAAAAAATGGATATCAAACAAGGGTGGAGTATAATTGACAAGAAATAATCCATCATTTTCTCCTACACTGATTTTACCAAATTAAATATGAATTTTTTTTTTTAAAGTTAGCTATTTATCTTCTCCAACAAGAAATTTAAGCCCAAAAAAAGGGACAAATTGTTGTATAAATAAATCAGCATTCCAAATATCAAAATCACAAAAGATAGCATGCATGCAATCCCAACAGCCAGCCAACATAAACACATTCCCAAAGTTAATGTACTTACAGAAAATTAAGCAGACTTACAGTATGAGAAAACTATGATTTTTTGTGGGCCTTCGAATCTTGAAGCAAGAAAACTGTAGTTCACCTCAGAGTGATCGGAGGCAAGCAATCTGAGTCTGGACTGGACTAGACGGCTAGCTACTTCACTAAACAGTGAACACAGTGTAGTCTGTGAGTGTGTGAGCCTGTGAGGGAGCAAAGGGTATATAATGAGTGCTTCCCTCGAGCCAAGTGATATGTCCTTCTATGGGAGGACGACACGTATAATGAACTGAAGCCAAAAAGTTGACTAGTTAGGTTTTGCAGCAAAAAGACAACTTCCTAATTATCGTCAACGTGAAGTTGGAAAAATTCTATTTTTAAGTGTCGCAGTCACACCTTTAGTGGTCTAAATGCGTTCTTATCTGTGTGTAATGTGTAGCCTCAAAATAACCTCAAAAGCGTGTGAATGCACACACACAAACTCAACATGCCCCTTTGATATATATAGAATTTTGCTACTTTCGCAGATAATTTCTACTATCTCTCCTGACAGATGTGTAGGTGGATGAAAATGATGATTGTCTTTAAAATAATTCAATAATAGAATGTAATGTGACATTATATCAACCTATCTATCGAAAATGATAACAGTGTAACAAATACTGTATTTTATATTAATCAAAGCGAAGGTGGGTAAAAGTTTGAACTTTTAAATAATAGGAGGAAGTAATTGTCGATCTTCCACATATTATTATGATCTTTCCTAATCTCGACTAACCCATTGTTTTAATTTCAAATAAAAAGTCACTTTGTGCACATGTAAGTAACAATTTTTACATGAACATTATTAATACATTACTATTCAATCTAATTGAAACTATGCCTTTCAAACCCATAAAAACCTTATCTTGGTGAAATAGAATATGACCGAGACTCCACCTTCTACATTCACTAATGAAAATCTTACTGGATGTGTCACGATTTCATTGGCGTTGGGTTATAAGCCTATAAAGACCATTCACATGCAACTATGCAAGACGCATATTTTTTACACATCAGATATAAGCACTTATTGTGGTAGGTATTCATTGAATCTTTTTAATTTAAAAAATTTGTATTTATTTCTTGTTATAGTAAGAATGTTAAAAATATTTAATGTTTTGCCTAAGTTACGGAAAAATAAAGTATGTAATTAAATCATGCACAGCTATAATGTACTAAATTGTATTCTTAAAATAATTAAAATCTTTTATCAAAAAAAAAAAAAAGAATTTTTGCAACTGCGAGGGATCTGCATAGGTGCTAAAAAGATACTTGATCAATGACAGTGTAATGCAGCAACATGCTTGTCATGGATGTGGGCTTATGATCTCTATTCGAAAATGGCTCAATAACACCTTCGTAAGGTGTTTTTCAAGTGAGCCTAAATGGAGTAAGTTTGGAGTGGATTGTCGGACTTGATTTTGGGTAATGTATAGTGGATTGCACATCTACCATTATCTATAGTTTTAATGCAAAGTGTTTCATCTCCCTACATCAGTTAATATCAAAGTTGAAAGTCTCGTGCTCAAGTCGATTGTGGAGCATTTCTATTGAGTGAGTGTATAATGTAGGAGCGTGCATAAAATGGCGGTAGACCTGTTGTCTTTTGAAAATGGTCCAATGGCGCCTTCGTATACCCCCTTTAAAGTGAGGCTCACACAGAGTGGATTTGTGGTGAATTCTCAAGCCTGAATCTAAGTGATTTATGGTAAATTGCACTTTCTCCATCCATTACGGTTTTTGGGTAAAGCGATTGCATCTATCTACATCACTATGTTTAGGACCGCAACAAATTTCCTTAAAAATAATACAAAACTAAATCATATTGTTATTTAAGTAATCGATTATATAGGTATAGAAAGTAAAAACATTCTCCATTGGATCCCGTTTATTGCCTAGTGAGAGACATTTTTCAATTGGATGTGACAATTTCAGATTACAAGTAAAATTCACACACACACACACACACAACAGAGAGAACTAAGGGGCAAAAAACAAGATTCAAACTTGTAAAAAAAAATTGAACTCAAGTAACTTCCTAGATTTCGTTGGAGATATCTTGAGTACAAGACCAGGAAAAAACATCGTCATGTTCTTGGATTTGAGGGTTATTCTCCAAGATATACAAGTCATTGCATTTGTCACTAATTGTATGTAGAGTTTCTCCTTCTCTCACTACATATATTTCATCACACTCTCTACTAACCATCCTCCTTTTGCTTCCGCCGCCGCCACCGCTGCCATATATTATTGTAACAGAAGCAGTTATCATCAGCAGAACAAGCAGAAAAGTAAAGTACCGTGAAGCCATGATAAAATTGCTATGTGTCTCTGTGTTTTTTCTTTGTGTGAGAGGGAGAGTTTTGTAGAGGATCATGTATTCATGAGTTTTCAACTCTTTGGCCACATTTTAGGGACACTATCGATTGTGTTACTATGTGTTTTTGTTTTTGGGCCAAATTCTTGAATTCTCCATCTGATTTTGGTAATCTTTTATTCTTATTTTAAACTTGGGGAGCTTATTTGATTTTAATTATGTTAAAAGAAATAATCATTACAACTTATAATCGTTTAAAATATAGGTTAAAGGGAAGAATAATTAATTTGATAAATATTAATTATCAAAAGAAATAGTTGATAATATTGAAAATAATTATCAGTTATGCTTTTAATCACGTGAATTGTGTGAACCAAACGTAGCCTTACTAGTTGTCCCAATACTGTATTATGCCAGAAAATCGATGCACACAAGGAAAAATTATTAAAGGTTAAAACCACTCAAGAATATTGCTATAGTAATTGTTATCATACTCAGTCATATTATTGGAATATTTTCGTCTCTCCAATTATGTTATTCTTTTTAGGTGTGACGTGCATTTATTGTGGAGACTAGCCACTACGCATAAACTAAAAAAAAAATAACCAGTCCCTTTTCGGTTTTGCTAATATCATATTTTTAATAATTTCCGATAAAAAATTATCAGATATATGGTTAAAAAGTTGATAAAAGTTGTGAATCTTATAAAATATATGATTAAATTAATTGTTGACTTTGACTTAGATTTTTGAACGGAAAAAGTTTTCTGGAAAAGACTTGTTTAGAAATAATGTTTCCGTTTCTTTAAGGAGAATTTAATTAGTAGGGAATTTGGTTCAAGGGAACAAGAAAAATTCATTTTTAAAGTTGGAAATATCGTAAAAGTTTAGGATTACTACTGATTAACCTTCTGGACAGATTCTTCTAAGTTGGAATAAATATGAGCCGTCCTTCGTGGAAAAGACTATAATCTTGCGGCTAAGTCATGAAGTTTTCTTGTGAAATTTATTTTTATGTGAATGTAAGAGCACTTGTTTGCAAATATTTTATTTTTTGAGTCAATAATTAAAAGTAAACTCGATTGAAAATCGACGAGAAATTTATGAGGACGACTTGGAATTTGTAATGTCTTTAAATAAGTATATCGACTATTAAAACGTTGAACTATCTCTTACGTAATGAGTGAATTGATTTTCAAGGCCGCAAGCAACAAGATTGCTAGAATTATGTCGAAAAACCGATGATTCTTGAAAAATTGTCCAAGCAAAACTTACATGAAAGAAACTAACTAGAATCAAACCTTTTCAAATTCAAATTATGGGATTTTGATGATGAGGCGTGATCTTAATGACAAGGCATGGGTAGACATCGTATGGATCATGAATATGGGGATTTTGCTCCACTATATAAGGGTCGCCACACTTGTCACTTATGCTGTGTAGAGTTTCTCCTTCTCCGACAACATAGATTTCGTTGCAGCCACGTTGAGCAGCAACTGCCAAGGCGAAGAAATTAACAACAAGAGCAAGAAAACAACAATGGATGTTGACGTCGAAACAGCCATCAGGCAGCTGAGATAGAGATCGAGAGAGATGGGGATGTATTATTTTGGAGAATAAACATGTTTAGGGAGGTTCAGTGCTGGCAGTTCTTTGAAGGTCACGATATTGCTACGAGCTAACATTCCTTTTAGGACCAAACTGCCAAAAAATGACTTCCCTAGCATTTTTTGGACTTGATGCCTGTACTGAGTCAGAAAAACATGCACTGTCACATGAAACTCCAGCACATTTGGTTTTAATTAAAAGTGACGTCGGGCCGTGGATTGTCCAGGTGGGATATTCCGACTCGCAAGAATTTAAAATGGGTTGGAGAGAATGATTTGAATAGAATTTAAACTCACAACTTCCTCAACTTTCAATACTTGTCTAAGACAAGAAAAGAAAATCAATATGGCAGAAAATATGTGGAAATTCATATAGGAAATAATCAAAATCCTTATATGATGGTCAATGTTTTCATTTTTATTCAATACGAGATTTTATTCCTTAACAGATAAGATCACTAGAGTGCAAGAAAATGCAGAGTTTGGAGTTTGGAATGCAAGGTAATTCAACCATAGACAGATAATGGGGATTCTTCTTTTCAAGTAAGAATCAAATTTATGTTAAAGAATGTTGTGAATTCTTTCGACTGAAGATATGAGGTTTGGTTCACTAAATGTTCTCTGCATACGATTTTTAATGGCCGTGGTCAAGCACACCAAGAGGCTTGAGGATAGACAATAAGTAAGCGATCATTTCGGGGCAAGCGATAAAAAATTAGGTTGTTAGTTTCATGAAATTGAGATAAAGCTTGCACAACAAAAATGTCAATCACACAAACAAAACAACACACGAAGAAAAGAAATTGGAACGCAACTTATTGCCACGGAGGCTTGATTAGCCCAACCTTCGACTAGTTCTCGTTGAAGCTTCACGTAAAGTAAATTATAGCTTCGTTTCACTATGGATTTTCAACAACCAATACAAACAAGATCATACCTCGCTCGAGGTTCCTTTTTAAGAAATTTTCTCTTTTAGATCATACCAACAAAATGTAAGGGTAATATTCAATGCACAAACGCATAGAGGATGATTCATATTGTCCACGAAAGACCAACAGCATCCTGCAATCAGGATTTGCCACGCATCTGAGTTTCGATTTTTGTTTTTTTGTATTTTTTTTAGTTTTTTGTAAGAAATGAAGGAGACAATAAATTATGTTTGATATGAGATTTGAATATACACAAATTTCATATGCTTTGCACCAACAGCTGCACAAGACTCCCATACTTCACCACTCGATCGCGAACCCTATCTTGTCACCATATGGTTTCATTTAGTCTTACTTTCTTCCTAATGTTGGACACTTATATGATCAACTAGTCTTAAGTCACTTGACAAGTAAATGAAATCGTTTGGTTATTTTGATTTAATGGTGTCAAACGAGTCGACTCACAAAGGCTTGAAATGATACCTAGACATGGTTCTAAATATTCTATGTATTTTTCAAAGCTCTAAAAGATATAAGCCATGTCAAATTGTGAAGGTCAAGTATCAAATTTTACGAGCCTAGATGTACTTAGACGAAGTCTTCACAAATAAAATCTATTTTTAATTTTATTTTAATTATCTATACCAATAAATAAATAAAATATCACATACCTTGAAATTTTAAAGAAACTTTAGTCATACTTTTCAAGTTTCCAACAAAAATATATTTTAAAATCGTGAATACTACGATTACTTAGTAATTAATTTCTACAATTAGAGTATGAATATAACATAAATCTTATCTAACTCTTTATCGACGGCGAACCGAAAGTTGCACAAATTTGGAACATAAATTGACCGTAGAAACAAGGTGGAGGAGGAATAATGCTTTTTTTTTTTTTAAATTGCGAATGCTATGATTTAAGACATAAAACAAAGAGTATGGGACTGTTCATGGGCTGGATTTCGGCTAGGTTGGGCTTCTATGAGCTTAGTCTTTTTTAAGTTTTAAAAATGGTCGAACTTTTTGTTGGATTAGACAATCTACCGAACAAAAAAGGCTCGTGCTTTTTTCTACTTAGGTGCACCTTTGATATGGTCGACGTATAATTGATCGCCTTGCCCTACAAGAAGCATTTTCTCCGATCTCCAAACTTAAGCGTACCTTTTAGAATACTTAAGTCCACCCTAAAATACTTCTTATTTCCACTTAGGTACACTCGCTTCAAAATATTAGCTCAAACTTAAAGATAGGGCCACGTAACTAAAGAGTGGAGATCACACGTAGTCGAAAACTTAAGATTCTCTAACATTATATTTCTCCATTCCAAACAATCTACTTTTCCTATTATTATTAGTTTAGTTTGCTACCAATAAACGGTCTATTAGTGTCCCCTTAACTCACTTTAACAGTCCGACAAACAGCCAAATTAATTCATATACAAACTTGATTAGCCATAAAATAAAAAACAAAGGACAAAAATATGCACATTAATTTAATTCATATGCAACTACCTAGCGTATTCCAGTGACTCTCTGGATCTGATTGTGATAAACATAAGCACATATAAGTATTAAGGGCAATATTGGGAATGGACTCTAGGTAAATTCATATTGGTTAAATATAAGAACGACAATTAACATATCAATCAGGTTTGGTGTACATCATGATCTGCACCGTTGTTTACATCATACCACATGTCATTATCTCATTTGATAATTTTAAAAAAAGAAAAAAAAACTTTTTTAATCCACTTATTTCTTGACAACACATCAAGCGTTAAAATGAGTGTACACAATTGATGTATAAATAGCATAATTCTTAACATATGTATAAAAGTTTGAGTACTCAAAAAATAAACTTTTTAAGATGAAGATTGGATTTTAAAAGAAAAAAAGTTGATGATACACTTGTATGTTTTAACGAAAATAAAACATAGTTTAGTACATACTTATTTAGGAGGGTGGTTCGGTGAGACCTTTAGCTAAAGGTTTTTTAGAAAATAAATTTATCTTGTCCGGAGATGAAAAGTACAATGTAAGAACTAAAGATACCATACTTCACTTGCATTAATATAATTTCTCGTCATCATCCATCGAACTTAAGACTTAATATGATATCATAATCTAATAAGTTCAAACAAACTCGAACCATCTAAAGTTTACGAGCAAATTTTTGAATTAATATTCTTAAACGAGCCCATATCTAATCCAAATGCTAAAAGGTAAATCCAATATCACCGTGTATATCAATTATCATGTGATGACAACCATGAGCAGTCAAATGTTTTTTCCTCCGACACCCTTCGATGAAATAAAAACCTAACACCATTGTTACAATTATTAATGCAAGCATCTTTTATTAAATAACCTTACTTAGAAACATCCATGCTTCTACGTGTTGTTTGTCATTTTCTCCAAATCCATTGTTTCTTTCCACCTATGCTGCCACTTTATATATATCTTTGCTCTTTCACTAAATTTCCATCTCAACCCACATTTTCTTCCAAGAAAACCGAACCAATTCCCCTTGTAATAACCCATTTTCAAGAAACAACTTTAGTATTTCTTGTATTGTATCGATACATCATATAAGCACATTTTAGAAATCGAAACTCTTTGAAAGGTTATAATCCATGGCTTCGCCATCACTTGATTCACAGATGAATGCTGATAAAAGATTTCAGAGTTCTTTTTCATTCAAAAATAGGCCAAGAATGCTCAAAGATTTCCTCAAAGATGATTCGTTTTCATGTTCATCAAATGATTTTCGATCATTTCCAAGAAAAAATCCATGCAAATCAAATGTAACGAACAAGCCCTCACCAATACTTCTTAGAAGTGGATCAAAAGCTGCAGCAACCACATTTTATGCAGTCAACAAAGTCATTAAGGCTGTTAAATTCTTCCCATTTGCCTCTGTCAAATCTCCACTAGTTTTACCAAGAAGCATTTCCCGTAAACTCTCCAGGAGGACCAAAAACAGAAATGAAAATTTCCCTCAAGTATCTGTTAAAGTTAAGGACATTTTACGGTGGAGATCGTTTAGGAACTTGGAGGTGGAGAAAACTACACCATTGGATTTTTCTTCGTCATCCCCTATTCGGACCACCACCACCACCACCACAGGGTCTACTAGTACTACCACCTCATGCAGCAAGAGATCTAGCTGGTGTGATAGTGATTTTACAGCGGCGGATTCACCATTGTGGGGTGGTGAAAATGATGAGTCTAGGGGTGAAAAGGGGAGTAAAACAAGAAGGAACCTAGAGGTACTTCTAAACTTAAATAATATCATAATTTATATGCATTTATAGATTTTTATTTTTATTTTTAAAATTTTCGTTGTCTGCTGTTAGATTTTCAGAATATAAATTAAGGTTGTGGGTCGATGGAGACTTCTCTACATATAAAACAAAAAGGGCCAGTTGTTTAACAATACAAATTATATTTCTTATATCTAGGAGTTTTTGTTTCATATGTGTATGACGTACAGGGGGAATCGACATACGAAGAAGCTGAGCAGCTTAGCCCAGTTTCAGTTCTTGACTCTCCGTTTTGTGAAGACGGAGAATCCATATTTCCTTTTCATCCCACCTTCGCCAAGAGAAAATGCATTTTCATGCAAAGATTTGAACAATTCGAGGGCCTTACAGAATTGGAAAACGTTGGAGAGAGCCAAGTGGGTAATCTGCTGTTTGATTTCTTTAAGAACGATTGTGAGAATTTTGAGAATGCTGGAAAATCTTGGATTAATGGAGAATATGAAAATTGGGAGGCGCTGGACATGAAGGAGGCATGTGTTAAAGATATGGAGAGGGGACTGGACTGGAAAAAGAGTAAAGATGAACAAGAAGAAATGGCAATGGAGTTGGATATTCAACTTTTAAGCGATTTGTTTGACCAGCTTTTGGATGATTTTGCTAGTAAAAAGTAATTTTCAAGATTATATTTAGAAAGTAACTTATACATTGTAAGCACTTGTAATCTATCGCAATGTACGCACCATATGAATGTACATAATCTAAATATTTATAAAATTTTATTGAATATCGCTCAATCCTTATTCTTCTATCATGGATGCCGCTAGCATTTATGAAATATTCTATAATTATATGATCATTTATACTAATTGATTCATGTCCTGTGTCTGTTTACATGGAGGTGATGATTACGAATTTTTTCATTTATATCAAAATAAATATTTTTTTTATTTGAATTTTATTTGATTCTTTCCAATTTCGTTTGTAGAATTATGATATGCAGGGATTTTGGATCCCTTTTAAAATGGAACCGAATAGACTCAACATGATTTAGCCCACTAAAGGACTGAGCCCACAATTAGTGGGTCGGGAGTCATGCTACATCCACAGTAATATTAGGAGAAAAAATGGTACATAGGCCAAAATGTAAAATTTAAAAGTTGATAAAAATATTGTGCACACAAAATTATGCATAAATTTTTATGATTCGTCCTACAAGACAGGTCATATGCAACCGGTCAAGTAAAGACTAAGCATGAAGCTACAAGCAAAAAACGCATTCAGCTTCGCCTCGCACCTCTGAGGTGATTTAGGCGCTTTATTTGAAGTGATAGCACCTCATTCGAAGTGGCACTTTTGAGACGAGGTGAGGCGACACCTCCTTCTACTACGGTGTACCAAGGTGATTTGGATATCTTATTTGAAATGATAGCACCCACCTCCTGCTACAATGTTTTCGAGGTGATTGGCAACTGCCGAGGTGATTTGGGTGCCTCATTTGATGTGAGAGCACTTGAGATAAAGTGGCACTTTAAAGGCATCTTCTACAAACATTTTCTCGATCAAAACCAAAATTAAAAGAAAGAAACACCTATTTGTTATAAATTAAATGAATAAAAGAGAAATAGAGAGAAAAATTATAGAGAAAAATCGAAAGTCAAAATTCTAGTGTGTTTTATTGAGAACCAATATCTCACATTTATATGGCTCATAATAAGAGTTACAACTGAAATAAAATACTCTCTAAACTAAATAAGACTTCTATATGCATGATGATAAGATTAGTTAATCATTGATTTGCATTAATTGATTCAAACAATTCTACAATATTCTTCTGAAATATTCAAATGTTTGAATCATACTTCGTTCCAGAATAACAATAATATCACACTCTTCAGGAGTAAATTTAATTTTCAAAAGTAAAAACATAATTTATGTTAGATTTTATATTATTATGCTCTTTGAGAGCAAGTAAAATCTAATTAGAATATTAATGAGAATTATAGTCTGTTACTTCCAGAGCACGTTATTTTACTATTATTTCTTCAAAAGCAGTATATCAATATTCTTATGAAATATTGAAAATTATAATTCATACTCTTCAGAAGCAATTAATATTCTTCTACAATATTAATTATAATGTTGTGCAACTTCAAGGACAACAATAAACTATTATATCGAAACATTAGCTCTTCAGGAGTCATATATTTGCTTCTTCAAGAGCAATATATCAATATTCTTCTGGAATATTGAAAAATCTAATTCATACTCTTCAGGAGCACGTAATATTCTTTAGAAATATTAATTATAATGTTGTGCTACTTCAGGAATAACAACAAATTACTATTAGGAGCCATATATTTGCTTCTTCAAAAGCAATATATCAATATTCTTCTGGAAAATTGAAAATTATAATTCGTGTTTTTACACAAAAATTGATAGA
This sequence comes from Fraxinus anomala, assembly GCA_903798345.1. Lineage (NCBI taxonomy): Eukaryota > Viridiplantae > Streptophyta > Magnoliopsida > Lamiales > Oleaceae > Fraxinus > Fraxinus anomala. The sequence goes on along the minus strand of CAIGRN010084249.1, from coordinate 15,819 downwards.
AGAATATTGAAGTTGTAATATTATGTTTTTTCGGAGCAATTAGAATATTAACAGTATTGTGCTACTTCAAGAGTACCAACAAACTATTATTTAAAATATTAACTTTTCAGGAGTGTGTTTTATAACAAAATATTAATTTTTTGTAGAGTTGTGTTTCTTTATGAGCAACAACATGATCAATTTAAAGTTTAAAAATGAACATAAAAAATATTTAATCACATTGTGATAGTACAATAACAAATTATATATATCAATACCATAAAATAATATTTAATCAATTTATATAATCACATATTTTTTTCATACAAAGATAATAATTTATATCATTAGTTCCATCACATAATCACTAGATAATGTTTGCTTTAATTTAATATGCAATTAAAATTACTATAAAGCATTACTTTTAACGATTGACGTGCATAATGAAATGTACGAAATTCAATGAAATATGCATCCAAACATTTACTCATAGATTAACTTTTTCTTTACCCAAACCCCATGAAACTAAAATTTAATGAAGGAAAGAAATTATTATGTTTTTAAGACATTGATACAAATTCCGTCATAATATTCAAGAAACGACATACATAGGGGATTTTCAAAAATTGAGTGCAAGACATGAAATATTCTAATTGAGTGCAAAATTGGGAATTTGATGGTAGAGACGTATAATATTAAAAAAAAAAATCACAATGTGAAATTGGGTAAACACTTTGGTGTGGAAAGTTTTGATCGCTATTTTTTTATAAGAAAAAACAGTAATTGGATAAAAGCGTTCATAGTGATAACGTGTTATGAATTAAAGAAATAAAGAGAAATATAGAGAATAAATAGTGAAAAAGTATAAAGTTAAAACTCAAGTGTGTTTTATTGAAAACCAGTATCCCTTATTTTTAGGGTTCATAATAAGAGCTACAATTGGAATGAAATAGACTTTCTAAATTAGATAAAACTTATGATATGACTATATAATCATCAATATTTATCTTATAATTTTACAACACTATTTTCATTATTTTTCAGTAAAAATTTATGATATGTTACTTTTTCAATTAAAAAAGTTACACCTTAAGTTAGTTAACCATTAAGGGTAAAACCATATGTTTAACAAAAAGGTAAAATTGTAAACGGGATGGATTTGTTTATTTTGTACAGTCCACTCTACGAGATTGATTGAGCACGTGGCCTAAAGACGTTTTCTGGATCTGGTTTCCTAATGACAACTAATAGCTTAATGAATTTATTTCTTTGGTGCTTAAAATATTGAATTGGAAGTCAATGGCTCTTGTTTATTTAATCAATGAATAATTAAAAAATATTCCCAAATCTAATAGTTGTATTAGGCTGAAATTTTGTAGAGTTGCATGCGAAACTCTCTTATCTATGACATGAAAAAAGGTCAAAAGAAAAAAATAATACAAAAGTAACACGGAAGCAAAAATAGATTTGTTCCTGAAACGTTATTTATTTTTTCTATTGAGACGAGACGATACTTTGAATCAAAGAATGATCAATAATATTAAAGTATATTGTTTCCTGTAGTAATCGAATGAATTGAGTTGTAGACATGAAAGCATAAGAACTCAACGGATTCAAACAAACCTCTTTGAATTCCCGATAGAAAGAGAATTCCCTAAGAAAAATGATTTTAACGCTGAATTTATTAAGTTGGGTAGAGCTATAGTTATTTAGAAGCTAGGATGTGCTGAGCCTCACTTTCCAACCATGGACATCGTCGACTTCATTAAAGTAGGACATTGAAGCAACTCGAGGGGTATTATACGACTCTTTTAATTAAATAATATTAATGGAACGGATATTCATCAGCAAAATTTCTATCGACGATCATTTATATAAGTTGTTGGTGTTATCCATGGAAGTATTATTTATTTTTTAATAAGTTGTCGGCGGATTGTTATGTTGGTAATTTAATATATCTTTCTATTTTTCACTTTTATATTCTTTAAATGTTATTTTGTTATCGGCAAAATATTCTAATAAGTGTGCCTAACACAAGGGGAGTGCAAAACGCCTTCCCTTGACATTAAGTGCAAAATTAAGCGATCAATTGTCAAGTTAATCGTTTAATGCGCGATTTTTTTAAAAATCTTTTATTTGACTTTGATTTATTAATTTTTTTTCCCTTTTTTAAAGCTCTTTTTATTTGATTTTAGTTTTGAGTTTTTAAATGATTTTATACGTATAAAAGTCAAAAATAGAATTTATTCGATGAAGAGTTAGATACGATTTAATCTACGATATTATCTACATTATGTAAGTATGATTTTGAGACTTACTGTTTTGATACAAATTTAGAAAGTATGTATGAAAATCTTATAAATATATTAAGTAAGATTTGTCTAGTTGAAAGTTAAAATTATGAAAATAGTCAAGTCTTTGCATTTGAAAAACTTGAAAATAGTATAATTGACTAATTATTAGAATTATTAAGTGAATATAGTTTTTATAATTTTAGAAAGTTGGTATATATTATTTTAATTATTAAATAATTATTAGAAATGATAAAAAATTTATAATAATATTAAAAATAAGAAAAATAAATTTTTACTCCTAAATTTATAAAGTTTGAAACTTGGCCTCTATACCTAGTGTCACGCAGTGAGAATGCTTATCTCTCCATTCGGTACGGCATTTTTACTCTGTGTGATTAAGAAGTTGTGAATCCAATAAAATACGTGGTTAAAATTAATATTGATCTTGAATCAGATTAAAATAAAAATTATAATTCCCACCAAACAAGAATTAGTGTTGTGAATGACATATAATACTATTTATTAACAGTCCACGATAAATATTACCACTCTTTTTTTTATTATTAAGAATAATTTTAATTTATTATTGAAAATTTTATTTTGTCTCGAGTGGTGGTTCCAATTAAGAATAGTCCTCAATTTTTGGTCCAAAATGAATTGTGTGAAGGCATAATCATTATTTATGGTATGTATTTCGCGTGGACTATGTCGAGAATTGAGATCCATATATTTACCAATTTCAATATCGTTTTTCCTTAAACCGCACAACTCAAGTAATATTAAAGCAATTACATCTTAACTTACATCGAAAATGTTGTTAAATGAGACTCAAATTAACGTCTTCCAAAATTGTACGACTTTCATGTTTTCTTTCTATTTTATTCTCAAATTGAACAATGGAGGACTCGATTGATTACAACAAGTTTTATATGCTTGATTCGATATGAGTAGAGATGACAAAAAAACTCGCCAGCTCGAGCGTCTCGGGCTCGGCTCGAAAAAAGCTCGAGGGCTCGGGCTCGATTGCACGAAGCCGAGGTTCGGGCTGAGCCCCATTTTGGGGCATTGGCCCGAGCCCGGGGGCGGCCTGTATATAAAAAAGAATTTTTTTTTTTTAAAGTTGCCCAGCAGACAGCTATTTTTAGCTGCTTGCTGGGCAGGTTTTTCATTTTTTATTATTTTTAATAATATATGAGCCGGCCCAGCCGGGCTAAGGCTCGGGCCGAGCCTCCTTTTTCTCGGCCGGGCTTTGCTCGGCTCGGACCGAAAAAAGCTCGATCCAAAAAAGTTCGAGCTGGCCCGAGCTTTTTTTTTCGGCTCGTTGAATAACTAGATATGAGTTAATATGATTAAAGAAGATATGCATTTAACATATATTCATACTTAATAACATATCAAATATAAATTTATAGATCAAGTACATGATTAAAGGAAATAAAAAAATGATACATTAATTTAGCCCATGTTTGATATAGATTAAAATCAATTTTTTAGTAAATTTTGATAAATATTGATGAAATGTGGGATTGAAAGATTATGAAACTCATGAAATATGTTATTAAAATTTCGACATAAATTAAAATTTGATTTTTTTATTTTTATTTTTATTTTGTGATGAACCATACCCAATATACTATAAAATAACAAGTGAAACAAACAAACAAACAAAAAGGTCCATCCTAGTCCATGTGCATTTATAACTCAAATTTTATAGGCATTGAACATTGAAATCAAGCATTCACCTACTTCACTTGGAAAAAGAACTCCATGTGCAAATCTTTAAACCCTTTTACTTTGCCTCAACATATGCATCTTAAGCAACATGCAGTGTTGAGGTAATGCAAGTTTTCATTATTCACGCTTATTATTAATTATTAAATACAATTGTAGTTAGTGATATGTTATTAAATAAATACAATACTACTTTCAATACATGAAAGGCATGCTTCACTAATTTCTCATAAACTAACGAAAATAAAGTGTTGTGTCAACATTTCTGTTTATCACGTCAACGAATTCGTCAATTTTTCAAACGATGAATTCTTGATTAATGGACATCGTAACTGTTTCATAAGTTCGGTAACCATTCGAAAAACTTTCAAAATTTAGTGAACAATGCAAAGCAAAGTGAGGAAAATTCAACAACCATTTGGAAAAACCCTTGGAACTTACAATTTGATTTATTGTAATTAATAGAATGTGATTTTTTGTAACTTACAATTTGATTGCTGCAACTATCAAATTTAATTCCTAGTAACTAACAATTTGGTTCTCGTATTTAATATATCAGTCTTCACATTATTTTTTATACAGGAATATGTCAAAACACTATTTAATACACGAAATCTCTCTTTTACAAAAAGTAACGCGCCAAGAAAATTCACAATGTTGCTATAACACGCAGCAACGTCGAATTAAATCAAAATTTTCATAAAAAAAATCTTTTAGTCGGTATGAATTAAACGTTAATACTCATTATTTTATATGCCAAAATATGTCAAGCAAGGATACGAGCTCCCTATAGGATCTCAAACTCGAATGTGTAAGTATCGTTCATCAATATTTCATTAAGATGAAATAAATAATTAATTAATCTCAAATTGCATTTGCAAGTCTCGTGGTTTAACCACGCAATTCATGCATCGTGTAACTTGCTTCCATTTTAATTAATTGATTAAGAAATCTCTAATTATTTATAACTAAATCCTTCTTAATCCTCTCTCTCTCTCTACAGCAACTCAAACTCTTCGTCTTCTCTCCCTAAAATCTTTCCTTTTTCTTTTTCTTCTTGATTCTTTCATGAACATATATACTTGCAAATTTATATATGCACATATATAATGATTCTTTCCATAGCGTAATGAAACCGATACGATTTCCTTAAATTCTTTTCTTTTTTATTTTTCTCTGTGAATGTACTCTGCGTCCCCAAAGTCAACATGCAAAGCATTGATATCAGCCAAAAATCTTGAGCGAATGCACGCACATTGTTTTGGCGTTGTGAAGAGCTATACATTCAGTTTGTTTACAACAAAACTAGCGGTGAAGTGAAAAAAAAAAAAAAAAGAAGTAGGAGAAGATGAAGAATGAAGAGCAAGCACGGACTCTGTTTGGGATTTCTCTCTCTGAGAGACCCAGATGGAAACAATTCCTCATTTGCTCTTCTGGGTTCTTCTTGGGTTATCTTGTTAATGGCATCTGTGAGGTATAACATTGAAGAATTAAAAATAACTCATTTTCTTTGATGGTGTTTAGTGCGCGACATTTGTTTGATTTTCGGAAATTGAAAAAATTAATGGGAAAACGGAGGGAAAAAGCAGCTGTTACGATATTAATCTTTCGGACTTGTTTGGTGGAAAAATAATTGAAGGCAACTATTGAATTTTGTCTTTTCATTTGGGTAAAAAGTAATTCTGTTTGCATGTTGATGAGTTTTGGGTGATGAGATTTAACTTGTGTTGATTAATTGTATATTTACTCATATTCTATTGGGCATATTAATTAATTCTAGTAAATTCTGAATTTTAATTCCAATTTTGTGTATTTGATTGTCAATCTATACATTTTTGTTAAAGCTGATAAAATTGGTCATTTTGATGCTTACCTTATATACAAAGGCGGTGGAATTTCAGTTACAGAAATAATTTAGGTTGACAGATGATATCATCGTTAATTGGCCTCATCATCATTTTTTTTATGAACTTCTTTCGAATTGATATGGCTCTGCATGAACCCAATTTAACCCTTTTCAATTACTAACGATTCTGCTGCATTTTCTATCTTATGTGGATCTGTATTTTGACTTGTTTTGCTCAAATTTCAGGAATATGTGTACAACAGGCTCCAATTCAGGTGAGGTTATGAATTGCAATCTTCGACAATGGAACTTGATCTTACAGGACATCACGAGTTTTGTAGTTATTATCTGATCGGATCTTTCATTGGTTTACTTCTTGTAGCTATGGATGGTACTTTACATTCGTTCAAGGATGGGTGTATATATTCTTGATTTACTTGCAAGGCTTCACTCCAAAGCAAATGGTGAACCCATGGAAGACTTATGTGAAGCTCTCTGCTGTGCTCATGGGTTCAAATGGACTTACCAAAGGCTCTCTGGCTTTTCTCAACTATCCGGCACAGCTCATGTTCAAATCCACCAAGGTGAAAAAGAACTTTAATTGTGTTGAAGATAAATGGGTTGGCATAAGCTCTGAATCTGCTTATAAGTTATAACTGGATGATTTCCACCTAGTTCTCGTTCTTATAATAGCATCGAATTAAGTCAGATAAGAAGTTACTATAAGTCGATTAATATTCCCTTCGAATATGACCTGCATATACAAGACTGATAAAGTTTTTTAACATTACAAAGACGAAACTTTAGAGGATAATAAAGTCAAATGGTATGCTTGGTATGGATGATTTGATGGTACTGAATAATATTAAAGAAGAAAAAAAGTTTAAATCTTGTGTATTATAGTGCTGCATAACAAAGATGCACTTCAGATTAATGGAAAATTGAATTTCACTTGAATTGCTTGCTTGTGATGAAAAGATTTGTTCCCACTTCAACGATATCCCAGATAATAATTTGTTGTGATTGTATACAGGTTTTGCCAGTGATGGTAATGGGAGCCTTCATTCCTGGTTTGAAACGGAAATATCCACCTCATGAATACGTATCTGCTGTGCTTTTGGTAGTGGGTTTGATCCTTTTCACCTTAGCAGATGCTCACACTTCGCCAAATTTCAGTGTGATTGGTGTCCTCATGGTATCTGGCGCGTTGATTATGGATGCCTTTTTAGGGAATTTGCAAGAAGCTATCTTTACCATGAATCCTGCAACAACGCAGGTGATGCATTTGATTTGATTCTTGGTGTGAATAAAGTTGTCATGAGAAATTCGTGATTAGAAATTCTTCCTTCTTCACACATTTGTTCAATCTTTTGACAGACAGAAATGCTTTTTTGCTCTACCCTTGTTGGCATGCCTTTCTTGATCCCACCAATGCTTTTTACAGGAGAACTATTTAAGGCATGGAGTTCGTGTTCACAGGTAAATTCCAAAAACATCTTTAGTTTCATTATAATCCTTTACAAACAATATTAAGTTATCTTGTTTCTGCAGCATCCTTATGTTTATGGAGTTCTGGTATTTGAAGCGATGGCAACCTTTATAGGACAAGTGTCTGTTCTTTCCCTAATTGCCCTATTTGGTGCTGCCACCACTGCTATGGTAAGTTCTGATCCCAGAATTCTCAATTTTTTGCCTTAATTATCTCATGAATTGCATTCAACAACTATTGGTGACTTCTAGAGGCCACAATGTAAAATTGCATTTTAAATTCTTTGGTTATGTTATCGTCTCTCTCGGATGACATTAGCTAATGATATTGAGATCAGTCCGTACCGTACATCTTCCATGAAAATTTCACATTTTATGCGTGAGGATTCCTATTGGACCTTATGCCCTTGCCTCTCTCATGAACATTGATGGCATGATTGGAGAGGTGGACTTGACAGTACGGTCGAATACTGCTAATCTAATGTATCATGTATGTTGGACATACCAGTTAAATTCTAATTTATTCCTGTTTCACATTAAACTGTATAAATAGGTGACGACAGCGAGGAAAGCAGTGACTCTACTGCTGTCGTATCTAATCTTCACGAAGCCGTTAACTGAACAACATGGGAGCGGACTTTTGTTGATATCTATGGGGATCATATTGAAGATGTTGCCGGATAACAAGTCTCCCAAGAAGAGATCCACTGTTCCACCACCTCCTCCTGCTCCCATGGTCGAAAACGAAGCTCACGGTGAAGACAACAGGTTTCAAATTGGAATTGAAGAAGCAGAGGACAAAAGGCTGTTGGTCTGATAGATACATGCGTCACATGTAGTTTACTTTTCATTCAATTTTATAGACATCGAAGTAATAGGATAACTCTTTCCCTCCCCTGCATGTTGAAGAAAACAAGAAATTGTACACCCCACGTCGCAGGAAATGTGACATCTTTTTTAATAGGTATTTTCAATATTCAAGTAGTTCTAGACACGACTCGTGATAGAGGAATTCAAGTACGAGAGTATGTCAACACACGCACATTTTAAAAGTTCATTAAGTTAAGAGCGACGTAATAGCTTGCGTAGAGTTATATTCGTGTTCAAAAGAGTGACGAGAGTTCAATATAACAAGGTTAAAGGACTAATTGCAGGCAAAAAAAAAAAAAAAAACAGCAGAAATAAATCTAATAGAACGTAAAAAAAATAATATTTATAATTGATTTCAAATTAATGTGAATTCTACTTGGCCTATTTCTGGCTCATGTTTATAAATTTTTTATAACTATTCACGTATTATTCGCTTATCTTTATATTTATTTATAATTTCAATAGTTTATAAATATTTCTCAAACATAATTTTATATTTTGTATAGCCACTGTTTGGTTTAAATTAAAGTAAGATTTTTAGTAAATTTGATAAAATTCGATTGAATGTGTGGTTCAAAAGTTGTGGATGGTATGAAATGTGATGAAAATTAATTGTTGATTTTGATTTAAATTTTAATCTAATTTTTTAGCTAAACCAAATAGGGGCTTATTGTATTTTTTATTTTTTTTTGAAAATTATTTTGATATTTTATTTGGAAGACAAAAAATATTTTATTTTATCCATCTGCCCATGTCCTCGAGCGAAAACCCATGTCCTCGAGAGAAAACCCATGTCGTCTGTCGTAATTGAAGCCAACTAACAAAACATGGCATGAGCTTATTTTCATTTGTAACGGGCTACGAATGTTAACGAGTCGAAACTCGAAGCTTGGAGTTCGATTCAAATAAAATTGGTTTGAACTTTTTTGGCTCGAGTCGAATCGAGCTTTTGCTGGACCAAAAGAGTCGAAAGCTCGACTCGAAACTTATCGAGCCGAGCCGTGATTTTTTTTTTTTAAACACAGGCACTGCCTTTTAACTGCTACCTTGTTACTACTGCTGCTTGCAATAGCAAGCATATTGCTGGCTGCAGTAGCTGCCTTGTTAATTTAATTTTTTTTAATTTAAGGCTCGATTTGTCACGGACTGACTTATCTTATCAAGCCACGACGGGCCGAGCTACAAACCGCCCCCGCCCCGAACCAACAGAGCCAATTTGACACTCCTGAACACGCCTAACGGCTAAGAAAATAGAGTTCCCTTTCTTAACCCACCCCACCCTCCATCTTCTCTCCCTGTAAATGGGATGTGTGATCACCGCCAATTAACTGTTCACTTCCTTCACTTAATTACCTAAAGGCCCATCTCTTTTCATTGCAACCACAATGGGTGTTGGAGGGAACTTCTGGGATTTGCTCAAGCCCTATGCCCGACACGAAGGCTTTGATTTCTTGAGGAACAAACGGGTGGCCGTAGACCTGTCGTACTGGATTGTCCAGCATGAAACTGCTATTAAAGGATACGCCTGGAAACCTCACCTTAGGCTTACCTTCTTCCGTACCATCAACCTTTTTTCTAAGGTATAACTCTATTTGGCATTTGCACACTGCGTTGTTTAGACTCCAAAAATACAACAGTCTGATGCACACATACATTGATGCTCCATGCGTTTTACGTTTTGCCAAGTACTTTTCATTTTTGGGGTTTCTGTAAGAAGTCTGTTCGTTTTTTAGGGTGAAATTGAATTGGGTTTCAACTGTAAAAATAAAAAATAAAAAGAAATTTGAGTTTGCCATCATCTCTTTTAATTTGGTGCTGCTTTATTAACCAAGAATACACTTGATGGGCTTACTTGGAAGAATTATATTGAAAACAAGAATGATAAAAAATATGAAACTTGAATTTATTGATTTGGTATGTAGTCATGGATGTATATTGCTTTAATTCTGGAAAGTGGGTTGATAATTCTTTAAAGAATTCGAGTGAGAGTTGATATTATGTCATAAATGTGCAGTTTGGGGCCTACCCTGTCTTTGTAGTTGATGGGACGCCATCGCCATTAAAGTCTAAGGCGAGGGCTGTGCGGTTTTCCAGAGCATCGGGTCTTGATATGTCAAGTTTTCCAGTGGTGGAGGAGGGTGTATCAGTCAAAAGGAACTCGAGATTTGTGAAATATGTTGAAGAATGTGTGGTGAGATAAGTTCCTATTATTTTGCTCAAGTTTATATCTTGTTGGAGTTTCGGAGATGAAATGTATCTTGTTCTGATGCTGAGAAACTTTTCTATCTGAAGCAATCATGAAGTCAAACTTCAACATTGTGATGTTATTTTAGGGCCACACTTTTCTTTCAATTTATTAGCATTGCGTCAATGTGCAGGGAATTGATGCATAGATGACACTGACTTTCTTTTTGTCACCTAGTATTTATCCATCATAGAATAGAGAAATGAGATTTCCTTGTTGATTGAATATTTACTAAATTGTTCGTTTGATTTGCTTTCATGCCAACCGTCAAGCAATTTAAGATTTTGTTGTACTAATAAAATCCAGCTAGGTTAAAATGTCTGAGAAATTACTGCAGGTAAGGTAGTGTTTGTTTAGTACATATGTTAAGTCTAGTGATCTGGTTTGGTCTAGCAATAATTGTATTATTTAGTTATCATCTCTATCTGTTGGAAATGGTTTGAAATGGGTCACTTTAAGTCCCATATTGAGTGGGACCCGTACGTCGATTATAACGGGATCAAGCATATTCACGTTCTACTCCGCGAGATAATTAACGTGATATATTTATTTGTTGAAAATCATTTAGAATTGAATGAAATATTTAGTGTCTAAGTAACCCACTTGGAACTATAAACTAGTGAAAAATTTGATTTATTGAATATTCTCAAACACTTATCCCACATAGGAAAGTTATGAAACTTTGGTATGGTTTATATAGTGTAAGGTTGAGAATTGAGTTTGGGCCCTAAGGAGTACCAATAATCTTTAGAAGGGGGGGACCTATATCCTATTGGATTCGGTCCAAACCTCACACGCGCGCCGCCGCCGTCTTACCGGCCGGCACGAGCACGTGCGGTTCGGTTTGTGTGCGGGTGCGTCGTTGTACTATATTATCTTTTTGGACAAAATTTATTTAATTTTGGATCAAATTGTAATTAATCGAATTCGTGGGTAAATTATTTTTCATTGGCTTATTTTCGGGTGTCTAGATGGTCTGTTAACCGACTGAATAGCCAACTGTTAATCGAACATTGCTGTTTGTTCGAGTTTTTGGGGTCTATGTGAACAGTGATGATTGTTCTGAAATAGCGTGAAGGATTGTTTGAATGACCACGAACAAGCCTATAAATAGCCTGCCCCATTGCCAGAAAAAATACACCATTTTTCATTGCAATCATTCTCTGCTTTGAATCTCACTTCCCTCTCTCATTTAGAAATTGTTCTCAAAGTGAAATACACTTCGTTGAGTCGTTGGAACTCCTACAGATTGCTGTTTCGTTTTAAGGAAATATCGTGAATTCGGTGAGCTCGAATTTATACTGTGATTCTGTTAATCAAATTGGTTACGATGTCCAATTACTCCAAGGTAATTCTGTCGTAATATTGTGGAAGGAGACTTTTTATATTCCAGAACAACACTATCTTCTCTACCAACTCTTAGCTCATGAACTTGGTTTCATCTGAATTAATTAAACTATAGAATGTCATAGGAGTGGGTTTATGTATTCTAATGTTAGAATTGATTGCTTTTAGCACGTTTTAAGAGTTGTCTAATTGTTCATGGTCTTATTTTGCTAGGAATTGCTTGAACTCCTTGGAATGCCTGTTTTAAAAGCAAAAGCTGAAGCTGAAGCCCTCTGTGCACAATTAAATAGAGATGGAGTTGTTGATGCTTGTATTACTGCTGACAGCGATGCATTTCTTTACGGGGCCCAATGTATAATCAAGCGACTCCGGATCAACTCAAAAGTGCGTTTTTCATGGTTCTTGATTTCCTTTCAAAAATGATCTTTCATGGCCATTGGCCTATTTGATTTTATTGTTGCTCTGTCATGATGTGGATATGATTTCAGTTTGCAATACTAAAATTTATCTTGTGTCCTTTGGTAGAAGAGAGCTGACCTTATCGAGAAAGGAGTAAACCCCTAAGTTTGTGTTGATTATCCTTTAACAATAGAATTGAATGCTTATCCCCAAAAAGTAGAGAAAGGAAGCTCTTGGTTGAATACTTTGCAGTTTGTGAAATATGTAGTTAAAGTAATATTTTTCTCATAGTTTATATTTTGCTCATAGTTGAAGTAATATAGTTCTAGAGTCGTTGACGAAATTATCACAGTGATTTGAGGGTTTAGGGTTGAATAGGTTTTAAGAGTTGAAAAGACTTTTAAACTACTTAAGACATTGTGGTGAGACTTTCTTATGGATGTGTGGCACTGTAAAAGGATATTCTTGCTTTTGGTTTTCCCTGAGGCAGTGACTGCTTTCCAAGAGATTTCAATCTGATCTCAAGTTTTGATAGAAGGGTAGCTAGATCTCCTAATTTGGCCCCTAGGTTGGTGGAACCATTCCACTCCATGTCACGTGAATCAAGACTTTTATATAATTTTTTGCCCATTTTTTTATCCAATTCATATTCTTCAATACACAAAATAAACGTGACTTTCATCTTGTATCAATTTTTTTTAACATAATTTTTACTGTTTTTATCTCTCTTTTTCCTCTATTATCCTTGTTTCTTTGATTAAGTTGAGAAATTCTCCATTCTTTTATGCCCTTGCGAGGATGTGACTATCTCATCTTGCTCAGGAACCATTTGAATGCTACCATATATCTGATATTGAGGCTGGTCTTGGACTTACGAGAAATCATTTGATAGCTATCGCTCTGTTGGTTGGAAGTGATCATGATTTAAGTGGTGTTGCGGGCATTGGGATTGATACAGCTCTTCGTTTTGTCAAATGTTTCAGCGAAGATGAAATATTGAATAGGTATGCGATTTATATCCCTTGAGCATGTGTGTCGTAGGCTTGTTAAATTTTTGGGGCTATAAGTCATAGGAAATTTGTTGGTTCTCAATGAGCAACTCTATCATAAGTAAATGTATGACAATGTTACTCAGGTTACATGAAATAGGCAGAGGGGGCACACTGGTGATCCAGGGAAGTATTGAATCTGAAGTTTTACGCAGTTCTAATGAGAATTCACCAAAGACAAAATCTTCTCATTGTTCCCACTGTGGGCATCCAGGCAGCAAGACATCTCATCTGAAGTTTTCTTGTGAATATTGTGGTTCAACTACTGGCCACAGTTGCAAGCAGAAATTCGTTGGATTCAAATGTCATTGCTCTTCATGTGATTTGGTCTACCTTTTAACTCTGTCTTTCCCGTCTTTGTTTCCAGAGTTTTTTAGTTCTACATATTTAATTCTTTTGGTATTTGATTTTAGATTTCTGTGCTTTTGTTCTTTAACTTTATGCATGGTTTTCGATGCCAGGACAAGAAAGAAAAAGAACGGAAGAGAAAGGAAAATTGGCAAATAAATGTTTGTAGAAAGATCGCATTGGAGAAAAATTTTCCAAACGATGAAATTATCCAGATGTACCTCAGCAACCACCATGGAACTGGTATGAATGGCTAAAGTTTATGGTCTTATATATGTGTATTATGCATGTTGAAAGAAAGTAATAGATGAAATTGTCGCCATGTATCCTGAAGGCATTGGCGATGTACTGGGGTCTGGTGATCTGTGCTCTTCTTCTCATGAGCCCAGCAAAATTTCAGTTTTTGTTTTTCTTTCTAGGGTGTTGCTTAGTGTCTTTAAATTTTTCGTATTTTTGTTACTGGATTTTTGCTGATTTCGACAGCCACCTATTAATCTGCTGTGTCCGTCTTGTGGCAGATGATGATCCATGTATAGAGTGGGCAAGCCCAAAGACTGAAATGCTGGTTGATTATCTCACTTATCAACAGCATTGGGAGCCATCTTATATTCGGCAAAGAATGCTTCCAGTATTATCAACTATCTATTTGCGAGATATGGCCTCAAGTCCAACAAATGACTTGTTATATGGACACTACGAGTTTCATAGTATTCAGCGTGTGAAAATAAGACTCGGGCTTCCGTTCTACGTCGTTAAGTGGAAGAAAGCTGTTAACGCCTCGAGTGATGCCATGTCTGCAATTCCCGAAGAGCTTGATATACTGCAGGGATCTGAAGCACCTGATGAATCTAATGATTTGCTAGAAGAACCTGATGTGCCCGTTGTTTGCATCTATGATGGGTGCTGTTTTCTGTCGACAGATGAAGATATGGAGCTTGTCCGAAATGCTTTTCCAGAAAAGGTCGAGCAATTCTTAAAAGAAAAGGTGAGCAATCCTCTCTCCCTCTCTCTCTCTATCTCATAAAAGAAAAGGAAAACAGGATTTCTGTTACTCACATAATAATTGTGTAAAATGGGTCACCAGGAACTGAAAGAAAGGAAATCAAGAAAGACAAAATCCAGCTTACGGTCTGAAGGGACACCCAAAAACTCAGAATCATCCACATCTCAAAATGTGCAGCTTAGCATTACTGAATTTTATCGTTCCTCAAAAGTCCTTTGCCAAAACAAGGTGGAGGAAAATGCAGAGAATGATCTTGGCTCCTCTGAAGGAAAAAGGAAAGAGTCCAGTACAAGATTGTCCAAGTCCGTAAAGCGTAGGCTTTTATTTGACTAGGGCAGCAGCAACATAACTTATTTTGTCATAAACCTGAATTTGTCTGTAAATGCAGTGTTCATTTTCAGCTCTTGGTATCAATACTTGTGTAAAATGTAAATATGTTTTCATAGAATTAAAATTCGAGGATTGAATCGTTTTCGCGAGTTCTTGTTTGTTTGATGAATCAAGTGAAAGAAGCTCAGGTTATTGAACAAAGATGTTCTTGAATTACAACCCAATATAAGTTAGATGATCAAATTAAAATTAATTAAAGTTCGGTGACCAACATAAAATAAACCTGCAAGTTGGAAAAATTGAGTGGAATTTTCCCATAATAATATCTATTAATTTTACAACAATTCTCACTTTTAATTACGAAAATCCTAATTATATTAAATTATAATATTTAATAATATAAATGTATTCTTATTGTATCTAATTACGTAAATGATACAAAATATGTAAATATATCAAATGTCGTAGAATTTCAATAATAAATTATGTATATCATGAATCTACACATTTTATTAATTGAAGATAATGGTGCATGAAATTTAATCACAGAATATGAAGAAGAATAATTATAATATTGGTTCTTGAATATGAATAATTCTGGACAACATATGAAATTAATATTGAGATCATGGCATTACTCAATTATAATTTCTTCATATGTTATACATACTGCCCCACCTTCCCTTCATTGACAAAATTAGTTCATTCTTGCAGCATTTGTCTATAGAGCTGATTTCTCGTGTGTGGGTGGGATGTTATTGAATATCGTAGGGAGGATTCGTTATCGTTGTTGAAAAATGCGATCGAACAACGATGAATTCCGATGAATGTTGTTGGTTGAAGGACATTAAACCCGTGCTCAGTAACGGTTATTCTATCTATTTTCATCA